>JAUCNO010002952.1:0-10183 GCA_032353835.1 Enteromius viviparus | reverse complement strand
CTCAAATCTTACCCTGGAGGTCCGATGCACTGCAGAGTTTGGATCTAACCCTAATCAAACACACCTGAGCATGTTAATCAGTGTCTTAAGCATCATTAGAAAACACAGGTAGGTGAGTTTTATTAGGGATGAGATGAGATCCTCAGATCCCTTGTGAGACCATATGTGGTGCGGCTGGTCTTGGGTTCTTCCTAATGCAACACAATGCTAGACCTCATATGTCTGGAGTGTGTCAGCAGTTCCTGTAAGACGAAGGCATTGATGCTGTGGACTGGCCACACATTCCCCAGACCTGAAACCAATTGAGCACATCTGGGACATCATGTCTTGCTCCATCCACCAACGCCACATTGCTCCACTGACTGTCCAGGAGTTGCTGGATGCTTTAGTCCAGGTCTGGGAGAAGATCCCTCAGGATACCATCCGTCACCTCATCAGGAGCATGCCCAGGCGTTGTAGGGAGGTCATACAGGCACGTGGAGGCCATAGTGAGCCTCATTTTGGCTTGTTTATAAACCTTACATCAAAGTTGGATCAGCCTGTAGTGTGTTTTTCCACTTCAATTTGAGTGCAACTCCAAATCCAGACCTCCATGGGTTAATAACTTTGATTTCCATTGATCATTTTTGTGTGATTTCGATGTCAGCACATTTAACTATGTAAAGAACAAAATATTTAATAAGAATATTTCATTCATTCAGATCTAGGATGTGTTATTTTAGTGTCCCCTTTATTTTTCTGAGCAGTGTATTTATGGAATGTTATTTTGATATTAAATGTTATGGTGATATTAATATATAATGTATATTTATAAATATATACACATGTAAATACATGCAAATATTTTTTTTAATATATAGTGTATGTGTAGTCATATATACATAATAAATATACACTGTACACACATATATATTATGTAAAAAAAACATTTTCTTTGGAAGCAATTAATCGTTTGACAGCAGTGAAAATAAACTACGCCAATACTAAAAAAAAAAAATCACACCAGTATGGGTAACTGGGTCAATGTTTTGCTAAATTAATCTAGCCTAGCTAGCTTAGGGCGAGATATTGCATCTTAATATTAATATCATCTTTCTCTGGTAACAGAATGAAATGGTTGAGTTTGACAAATGTCACTAAAACAAATGGTGTCAAACCCAAAAACTGCAAAGACAATATTATCTGAATGTATTAAGAGTCTGAATCATGTTACTTTAGCAACTTTTACATTAGCAACATTTAATCACAATAAATAACAAAATTAAAATAATGTATATTTTTACAGTAACTGCTGGACAGTTAAGGTCCAGTCCGCTCTGGACAGATCAAATCTCCATGTTGATTTTGGCCTGCATCCTGGGTACATTGTGTCCAAAAATGCTTTTCACGGCAAGCTAATTTTATGTAATAGTTTATTTAACATACTTAAGTAACATGGGAATTGTGCCCGATTCATGAAAAGCAGCATGCATTTGTAAATAGCACAGCAGTTCAGGAAGCTTGTTATCACTGTGTTCCCATCGCGTCAACTTTAACCGTTTACCAGCTGTTTGTTTTGCTATCGTACTATTTACAACAGTCCCAGCGCTGATAAGACATACGCTGCTGTACTCCGTCCAATGAAATCACGGCGTTGTTGATCCTGTGTCATGAATCCCCAAAAAAAAGAAACATGCACAACTCGATGAGATTTCATATCACATTTAATGAATTTCATTCAAGAGCAGATTCACACGAATCTTCCTCTGGTCAACACTTCCATGGCATGTCTCTCTTTCAGCCACAAACAGTCTCTCTCTCTCACACACACACACACAGAAATACTTGTACAGACAGCGTAGTCTAAACCAGCCGAGGAGATCTTTAGGAGAACGTACACCATCAGCTGTAAAGCACATGCCAACTGGGCAACAGTCACAAAATGACCCAACTAACCAAGAACAATGTACAGAGCAGTTGCATTTAAGACACGTTTTTTTTTTAGAGTCCTTGCGCAAGGACTTGACAATCTCCCTTTGGAACAATCTTCAATTAAAAATCCACTCGTCCGCATGAGCACCAATGTACTGTATCTTAAAAGAGAAAACCGACAGAATAAAAAATAAAACACTGATCTATTCCACTGGTATGTAACCGCAAGTAAAGGAACGCACGTCTCATTAAAAAATACACAGCATTAAAAATCAAAGGTTCACAATGATCAAGATCACATTTGAAGTGTTAAACTGTTAATATCTTCTCGTCTATACATATGTTAGGTTAGATATATTAATAATATTCCCTTTTGGAATACTAAAAGCCTAACAGTCATGAAAGCTACTGCTTTCCTGTGCAGATATGGAAATTTAACCAAAAGCACTCGTATGTTTGGGAGGCAGTCACCGTGTTCGTGGTAAAAATCATCTTAGTCAATTCCGGGCACCACGAGTATGGTGTGCTTGTGTAGTATACTCACATAGTATAACTCAATTTTCAGTTTATATATATATATATTTTTTTTTTCCAAGCAAATCCACAGCAGCAAATTTGTCACTGCCATCAACCGCTCAAAGACAAAGCGACAGATTTGCAAAAGCTAAAGCTACCGAGACATGTGTGACGTTCTCTTTGGCACATTCTGTCACTGGCAAATTTCTACAGTTTACGTTTTTGTGAAAATGCCTTCAAATTGGTACAGGGAAAAACATTGTTAACAAGAAAAACTGAAAGACTTTGCACTTTTTGCTCAGAAAAACAAAAAATATATATATGTATTATATATATATGTACACACACGCACACACTAATTCTTTGCAGATAAAAGTGCAGTAACCTTTTACTCTTGTGGAACATTCAAAATGTAGTGTAGCCAAATAGTTCAGTTCTTTTGACATTCAGATGAGCCATAAATTGGGTTCTCTTGAAATGCATCTGGGGGAAAAAAGTGACTTTTATGAGCATAAAATACTTTGGGCCATCAACTCGTTACAAGGCAATTTCTCAGAAAGCTTCATTATCATAAAAAAAAGCAACAAAGACGACTTTTAGACAGCTGCGTCGACTGTTTCGTTTAGAGTTTACTTTGTGCCAAGCAAATGGAGAGAAAACGGAGCGATCTAGGATCGGATTCTTTAAAGCACTATGCAAAGCACTGCATAAGCTTGTGCAAACGCGCTACAAAATGTGCCAAAAACAAAAAAAAACAACAACGAAGGCATAAATACGTATGGTTGAATACAACTGGAAGGCATGACAGAATTTGCATGCTATTTTGTTGGTCGTGTGCTAAAACGATGCATTTAACTAAGTGTGCTTAGCTTATTTAAATATTTAGCAGCAATTGGTTCCAGACTTATTTGATCATCAACTCTAAGTGGCGAGATTCAACTGAGATTATAAACGTCTAGAATGCAGTGGGCCTGCAGGAAAGAAAAGACCATGTCCCATTTGGACACAAACCCTTCTGTGTGTCTGCTTAAAACAAACATCTGGTATTTTTTGATAGCTGCATGGCACATGATGGCAGTGCAGGCTCGTAGTCAGTTATCACGGCTAAAACGGTTACAAACAGTGAACTTGCAAATGCTAAAAACAGATAGGCTTTGTTTCAAAGGGTCAAGGCCTTTTGTTTAAGTGCTTCATAGTGAAATCATTAAAGGTTAAGCTTCGTATTTGTGCCTTTCTAATTGTAGTTCTCAGATTTGTCGACAATTTAAGAATACATTTGGTACGCAAATCAGTTTTGAGTTATATAAATATTATCATTGGGCGTAAAGTAGTACAGCTTAAAATAGCTTACAGAACTGAACTCACCACACGCTTACTCGAAACAATTAGCTTATCCACAAAACAAGTGTAAAGTTGCATTATAGTGTGACTTTTTCCTGTTCATAAATAACGGTCGATTCTTACCAGACAACAGGGACACGAGAACTGTCATGGCAACACACCTACCTCACGCCTAAATCATAACAGATGCTCGCGATGTAGGTCAGGGTAAGTGGGTCGCTAGCTGAGATTTTTAGAAAAATCTCTTCCTTTGATCAGAGACTGAAATAATCAAAGATGAGTAATACAGAAACAAACCATGGGAATAACTGGTGAAGATGAGGGCATCTCATACATATGCAGGAAGGACACATGGCCTAATTAGCAGGAGAAGGAACTGGCTCTGCTGCGGCCAGCCGCCCCATGGAGGTTTGGCAGGGGGCGGGTGTAGGTGTGGAGGCAGATGTGGGTGTAGTTGTGGGCTTTGGGGAGGGCGTGGACGGGGTCGTGGCGGGAGCTGTGGTCGTAGTGGAGGTGGAGGTAGCAGCTGAGACTAGGGGCTTGGGGTCAGGAGTGTCACTTTGGGCCGGAGTGTCGTTTGCGGGTGAAGCAGTCTTGTTGTAGTTAAGATTGAGGATGTGCTGCTGTAGGTGCCTGATCCAGTCCTCTTGTACCGAGAGAGGGCCGTGAAATTCCACATCACAGAACCTAAACAATATTGATTACAAAAAAATGACATACGGTTCTGAGGAATTGCACATTTTTAAACATAATGCCAACAAAATGCACATAAAAAGCCACAAATGATGTACATTTAATCTTAAATATACAATATGTTTCACATTTTAAGGCATCATAGACATGCTCCCATTACAAAGATTGCTCCAAATGATAGTTACATAGTTTCAGACTTAAAAGACCCCGGCCCACTCATAATAAGTGATTTGTAAATCATCTGAAATCTGAATAAAAAATTTCCGTTAATGTGCAAACAAAATCAAACCATTAAGGAAATCAGCTTTAAAGTTGTCTAAATGAAGTTCTTAGCAATGCATATTTAGTTTTAATATATTTACAGTAGGAAGATATCTTTATGAAACATGATCACCTACAAGGTTACATTTTGGTTAGCATGCTAGTAGGCAGTCAAGATATCAAGGCAGCTCTATAGGTTACAGAATAGATCTGATATCCAAGTACAGATGTAATAAATGCAACTCACCGGCACTTGAGTGAGTAAATTTTACCCACAAGTCTAACCAGTGGGGTGGAGGGGGGCTTTGGCACTAGGGCAGGAACGGTACTGGAGCGTGGCTTCGGGGGGCCACTCTCTCCTTCCCCTCCTTCAGCATGTGATGGGTGTTTAAGTGGCCGTCTCTCAAATCCTTAAGAGAAAGAAATTGGTAGTTAGGTATAATTTTCCAGGCAGGCAGGGGAATAGGGACAGGTAGAGATTGAGGTAAAGCTGTGCTCAGACCTCGTGGCAAACGCACGTTGAGTTCACTATGCGCCACCTGCGCATGTGGAAGTGCATTATTGGAATGATGAGCTCCAGGCTGTGGAATAAGGCCGTGCTGAGTGGAACTTCCACTCCTGCTTTTTGAGTCAGTTCCCCGTGATGACAACCCCCAGGAAGAACTGTTGACATCCCGCCCAATTGCTCTCTTTTGAGGCAAAGTGAGAGATGCCCATTTGGCCACAGCGGGCTTTTGGGAAACAGAAGTTGTAGAGTCAGAGTCGCAGGATGGCGAGAGAGTGGAAATGCACCTCTGCAAAAGATTACAGCCATTTTACTTGTATTAAAAAGCAAGCTTTTCAAACTTTCACAGCAAGACATCACAGAATTGCAATGACTGGGCAAGAAAGTAAAGAATCACACAATTGTTCCAGTTGCTTTCATACTTTCTTTTGGGCATAGCGGGCTCCTTGTGCATAACTTTGCTGCATCTCTGCTGCCTTCTGTGGACGGCTGCGTATCCAGGCACTCAGCGTCTCAATGGGCGAACCATTTACACACCACTCTGTCACGCCAAACTGTCGTAAATGTGCTCGAGCGTGACTGGCCAGTGCCTTCCGATTTTCAAAATAGAATCCACAGAGTTCACAACTGGCATCTGAAAAGGAAAAACAAAAAGATGAAGTTACATTCTTCTTGAGACTATTCGCAAAACAAGGAAACCAGTAAATATTGTGTCAAACATGCAAATAGAACTTTTTAAATTTTGTTGTAATTTTTCACTTAAAACCGCCAACATGATTGAATCTTTTTTAAGTCTTGGAATTCTCAATTGAGGCCTTTTTATTTATTTGAGAGTCATTCTTCTGCAAACATGGAAGCAACACAAGCACTGCACTACAAATAATCTTCAAACAATGTCATGGAAAAGAACCAAATAAGGAGCCTGGCAAAAATATAACCTTACCCATGTGGCCTACTCCATGCTTCTCCACTGAGGCTTTACCCTTAAATGAATAGTCCCGTGGGGGAGGTGATACATTTTTAGATTGGATGAGCAGTGCTTTTTCTCCTGGCTGTCCCTCCTCAACCAGCACCTTCTTCTTTAGTGGAGGCACACCAAAAACCTTTCCCACAGGTGAGTTGGAGGACAAGGCAACGCTTCCCAGCCCATGCTTATGGAGGCGTGAGCCAGAGTGGAGCAGGTTAAGAGGAGACTTGCGGGACAGGACAGAGGACTGATATCCTGGACTGCTCATTGAAATCCCACCATCCTGACCTGGTTCCTCCTTTATGCCCAAGGCAACAGATGCAGGGGTAGTGCCTTGTCTCCTCATGACTTCCCAAAGTGTGTCAATGGGCGAGCCATTCACAGACCACTCTGTGATACCCATATGCCTCAAGTGTGAACGTGCATGGCTTGAGAGGCCTTTGCGGTTTTCGAAGAATTCGCCACAGAATTCACACCGAATATCACGGGAAGGTTCCTTCTCCTGAGTCATAACTGTAGGAGAAAAAGAGCAAAAAGACAACAGATTGAGCTGGGAAGGATTTAGTCATTCATTAACATCACTGAAAACGCTAAAAAAACAAACATATATAACAGGTGTGAAAACATACCCAGGTTGACTGGATAAACATTATCTGAAGTGTTTAAACTGGAATGTAGTGGCTCTGGGTTGTAGCTTTCGTTTACTCCCATGTCTGATCCTTTCATGGTAACCTCCACAATTTCAGGCTCTGGTTTGGGTTTAACTAGGTCTATGTTTGGTGAAGAACTGGCGGTAGATGTCGAAGGAGACATTTTGCGGGTAGTAGGCTTGTCGTGGCTGGGAGTTTGGGCAAAATGGAAAGGTAGGCGCCCAAGCCCATTCCCAGATGGGGAAGAAGACTGGAGTGTAGTTCGAGGCAGTCCAGGACTTGGAGAAGAAGAGGGAGATATGGGGGACTTGAGAGGTATTATGGACGGCAAGCCTCGACGGACTATGATCTCTTTTAGTGTGTCAATAGGTGAGCCATTCACAGACCATTCGGTGATCCCAAGTTGGCGCAGATGGGAGCGAGCATGACTGGAGAGGCCTTTGCGGTTCTCAAAAAGTTCTCCGCAGAATTCACAGCCCACGTCTTTCATCGGCTCTGGTAGAGAACAATGTATCAGTTTAAATTGGTGTGTAAATTATCAGACATAATTGAGGAAGCAAATAATAGACAACGACATGCAAAAACACATAAAAGTTCCTACCTATAGGAAAGGACATAACTTCTCCACTGCTGAAACGAAGGACCTGCAATGAAGAGGCTTTCGGCTTCTTTGGGGGTGGGCCCAATAAATGGTGGGTAGAAGAGGAGGTAGCTTTGGAGCCAATTGATGTTCTCAAAGAAGAGGTTGCTGTTTTATATAGAACAGGGCTGGAGGGAAGAGATCTTTTAGGGGAAGTGGAAGTGGAGGGTAAGAGGGACGTTATGCTGGACTTCTGGGACCTCAGGTCTTCTGGACCATCTGATAGAAAAGAATTTGCTCTGTGCTTAAAGTCATCAGTCAAGATGAATCTGTTGAGTAAATCAATGGGAGACCCCTTGGATTCAGAGTACTCAATCCCAAAATGGCGCAAATGGGCACGAGCATGACTTGAGAGGCCTTTTCTTGTTTCAAACCACGCACCGCACAACTGGCAAATAATGTCTTTAGAGTCCATATCCATCGCTGAAAAGGTGCGAGAGGAACAAAAATGTTAAAGAGACTTAAGAAGGACAGACAATAAACATGCATAAATAAGATAAACAAAAAAACAACTTCCTGAAATTCTTTATTAGTATATAGTACATTAATTGCTTTCTTACTAAGATTCAACGGGGCATCCGTATCTTGTGGTGCCCAGAATGGTTTGTTCAGACCGGAGAGGTTTGTAGACTGGTTCTTTCCTAGGGTCTTATGCTCCTGGGATCGCAGTGGGGAAGACACTGGTAGGAGGGAGGAGATGGGAGCCTTTCTCAGCACTGGGGAAGGGGACCGAGACTTTACAAATGGAGAGGAAGGCAGGGAGCCAGCTGCAGAGTGAGTAGTTGGGGAAGAGGAAACTTTAATAGCGGAACCAGCAATAGAGAAGGGGACAGGGGGCTTGGTGTCCAGCAGTCCTTCTTCAGTTTCAACATCTTTTGTAGGGCTAGGTACAGGAACAATAGGGGCATGGTGCTGGAGCTTCTTAGGAGATTCCACAGTAGGGGAGGTGCTAGTGAAGTGTGCATCAATGGAGCGTTCCTTAGTGATCTGGTAGAGGAGATCAATGGGTGCACCACTGTTCTCGGACATGCCAATGCCGAGCTGGCGTAGGTGAGAGCGGGCATGGCTAGACAAACCACGACGTGTCTCAAAGGCAGCACCACAAAACTCACATTTCAACAGGTTAGAGCCTGGAAAACAAAGAAATGGTGATCTTATGCATTTTGATAGAGGGGACTGCTAACCTATTTTTTTATTTATTCACTAAGCAGAGTTAATAGACCTTTACTGACTGTACACTGTGGAAATCAAAGCTAAGTTTAGCAAAATGTCATGCAAAATCAAGGTGACAGGCCAGACTAATAAGGACAAACATATGTAACATAACATCCTATTAGTTCAAATACTCATGCAATTAGAAACAAATTCAGATTTAGTTTTATTATTGCAATTTCTGTCCATATTTACTCGCTATCATGTTATTCCAAACCTGTTTGCAAAGGATGAATTTTTGAAGAATATTTTCAGATTTGAAACAACAATCACAACGTGAAAATGATGGAGTTTTCATTTTATGCGCAAGCTATTATTTTGAAAGTAGAAAATCTAAATTCATATTACCCATAGCGTCTGTCTCTTTGAATTCAGGGCTCTGTTCCTCAATAGAGAACAGGGTCTTTTCTCCTGGACTTGCAGCTAATTTATCTGTAACAGGCATTTGGCCCTCCTCTTCTTCCTCTTCCCCATCCTCTGCCTCCTCCCCATCTATATATGCATAGACAGATACATTTTTTATTTAGATAATTGTACAATCAAAGCCACCATGGTCTCAAATTAATGTTTCCTTGAAACAAACTGTAACTAGCTTTACCTTCATTTAATGCACAGAATAAAATAAATAAAAACAATATCTAAAATATAATTAATTCATGCTTAATTACCAGGTGATTCTGTAAGATTATCCATTATAAGACATCTGCTAAATATTTTGCTTATTATGGGCTCAGTAACTTAAGACAATCACAAAATATAGTTTGATGTCAATTTCAGCAAAATGGGTTTTAAATACATAATTTCAACCTTCTTAATAGCCCTTAAAATTCACTATATGTTCTACTTTTTGCGATTATACACTGTACAATTTCCAGTCGTAGTTTGGTCCAATCATGACATTAACAATCTCCCAGTTCTTTTGCCATAAATGTAACAAATTCATACTATTTTTTTTACCTCATTTCTTTTCTTGCTCTCTCTTAAGCACCATACTGCACAGAGAACATGTTAAAGAGGGAATAACACACTCCATCACCCTGCACCGTCTTGTCCTGAACAGTTTTTAAAATTGACAAACTGCTGATAAAACTAGAAAAACAACTAGCAATGCTGACTAATTGCAACCAAATAGATTATAAAACAACAGGTCTGTCTGACTTAAAGTTGTTTAACTTTGATTTCTCAAGGCTAACTAACTGTAAGATGAAAATATACAGACTGATACTGTTCACTCCAGAGGGAAATTCAGCATGTCTACATTCAAGCAGCATACATTTTCTTTTTCTTTTGAAGCTCCTGCTGGTCTTTCTCTTCTCAGCATATTCAATATAATAAGCTGTGAACGCGTTCCAGCGGTGGGCGTTTCTGTTCTGTCATTTGATCTGTCCTAGACATAATTCTAGCAACATCAGCCCTTTTTCTGCTCAGACTGAAAATGAAAATTTACTGTAATGGCATACTCCATGAAATAACCAGGCAATAAATAT
>JAUCNO010002951.1:0-10186 GCA_032353835.1 Enteromius viviparus | reverse complement strand
TAATATTGTGTATCTGGAATGAATTTTAGATCTTTAAGTCCATCTCATGAAAAATCGGAGCAGAAACAAAGTTGTTGCGTTTATATTTTTGTTAAGTGTATGTACCGGAAATATATGCAAATTTCCGCATATTTAATGAGAAATTGCCTCTTTTGCATATTTAAACGTAAAATAAAAAAAAACTTGCAATACATTTTTTTCTCCTATTCATGTGAATAATCAACTGGTAAAGTTTCATGGTTCTATTTGTAAGTTAAAAAATGTATCCTATTCACCTGTAGTGTCTCGCCTTAAAGTATAGATTTCATATGATTATGTGTATTTTATTATCCTGTCCACAAGCTAGCTAAAACAAAATAAAAAAGAGAGAAATGTTTATTTCACCATGTGTAGCTTTGGCTATATGTGAAAGGTATTGTATAATTTGACAGTTAATATTCATCAGTAAGAAGCATTAAATCGGGCTCCAAAACTTTACTGAGATGTAAATGCTGCTGTTGTTTGTTTGTCAGGCAGTGCTTGCAGTGAAGAGTCAGATGTTCTCAGGCTTTTTTACGGTTTATAGGTCTCACAGTATAAAGGTTTTTTTCTGTTGAGCTTCAGACTGTGTCCCTTTTCCTGTAAAAAGGATCCGTTCAAGGATGTTTGAAGCAACACAGCTACTTCCGTTCATTTTTGCAAAGTTTAGCTAACCACAACTCCCTCTGCATCTGCTGTTCTGCTTCTCTGGGGTCTTGGTCAAGCTACCTCGTACTGGTCTTGAACTTTTTTTCCCGTTTTTGTCTGTGGTGTCACTGAAACTTTCTTTCACTTCCCTTCAGAAGATAAACTATATGGCCAGTTGTCATACTAATTATTTTGATGCAATTCAGAAACTATTTTCAGTCCAACCACTCAGTTTTCAGTAAAGCTTTTACACACATTTAAATGCTTAAAAACCATAAAAAGTAAGAACTTTTTTCAATTTATAATACGAAAATTAACCTCTTATCCCCTATAAGCTATATTAGTACTCTGGTTTTTCATCATGAACTGATGGAACACTAAAATGTCAAAATAAGCATGCACAAAGTTTCCCATGAAAAACGGAAAAAGTGACATCTGTTGTAGCATCATTTTCACTTTTGTCTTTGTGCCTCCCTCGTCTGGCTATTGGTTGTCATTGCACTGAATTTCAAATTTCAAAAAAAGATCTTGGTTAAGACTCATACAATTTTGCTCTAGTCACTGTGAATGGGAATATTTATTTATTTATTTTTTTACCATATATATAATTATATATATTATTTTTGAGTATTGTAATATTTTATATATATGTAGTATTAATATATATATTATTATTATTATATATATGTATTTATTTTTATTTGTTATATAAAAATTTTGAATTTAAAAAAAAATAAGAATGAACTCAAATTGCAATCTACTTGTTGGTTGGATTACTTTCTCAGCCTCAGGTTGACCATCTAGGCCCCGCAAACCAACTTATGCTGTTTTTTACAAAAGAGGGAAACCAGCCAATAAAAACACACATAGGCTACTGTAAACACGCACACAAAAATGCCACCATTTCCACAGGGTACATTTTGTTACTTATCTATTAGCTAGTATATGTTCTCAGATTGTTTGTTGTAGAAGTATTATCTTTTTAATTAACTCGAGCTAAAGAGAGAAAGAGAGAGAGAGAGAGAGAGAGAGAGAGAGAGAAAACTTCTTAGTCAGGCCAGTGATTTTTACCCTGTGCACCCCCTAGTTGACAACACAGATGCTGCTGCTTTAACAGTTAATTTTGTCTCTTAATATGAAGACAAAATTTGCTTTGAAATAGCTTCTAATTTGACATAATAAATTCAGGCAAGCCGTGTTGTGTTCTGGGAAGGCTCATCTGGCTGATTGAAATATATGATAACACAGACAGTTGCCAGGTTTATCATCCGACACTGCTGCATAAGAAACTACTGAGATAAAAATGTGACTCTTTCCAGTAAGACAGCTCACTTAAGGGGATTTTGGTTAGTTTTTTGCTCATTTCTTTGCACTGTCTTAGTATAGAACAAGCAAGTAGTACTATAATGTAGGCTATTTAATAGCAGAACATCACCAACTCTTAGCATACATCTAAAGTAAGAAACTGCAGTCAAAACAAAAAGAGTAATTCAGGGATGCATTAGTCACATCCCAGTGTTGGAATGATTAAGAACTAAAAGGGTCACAGAAAAATCAATGATTAAATATTTTCTTATGACTGGACTCTTATGACTCATTAGTCACTAAAATCACCGCAAGCACCATTTCTTGGTACTTGGTACAAGACTACTGAAGCATGTAACGGTGTATATGTATATATTTTCTATTTTATTATACTAAAAAGATCAATTAAAACACTGAAGAACAAATTCTATTACTCAAATGAACTACAATATGTAAAAACAAATGTGCAATAATCTTTAAACAACATGTTACAACAAAATATCAACACCTGTCTGAAAAAAAAATAGCTTGAAAAGCAAGTAATCCAGAGGTAAGAAATGTTCTGTGATATTTAGTCAGTCTACTGCATTTGTAGTTGTTTATAATTAAAAACCATTGCTGGTGCTCAACAGCACACTGCTCCTCTCTTTCTGAGTGCTTCTGGAGCTCATGTGGATTTTGTCGTTCGCAAACACATCTTTGGAGGACCCTTCAGGCGAGGTCCTGACCACGCTCGAGAAGGACATGCTCACTTGCTTCCTGAGCAGTTTGAGTATCTTCTTCTTGTATCCCTTGCAGGCAAAGAAGTAGATGAAGGGATCCAGACATGAGTTAAGGTTCATTAAACAGACAGTGACGTGAAGGGAGATCTGAAAGTCATGCAGTTCTGAGCAGTCTGGCTTGTACCGCAGCTTTCTAATCATGTATTGGAGGAGGTCGACATGATAAGGGGTGTAGCACACCACAAACACTAGAATGACGGCACAAATCACGCCGATGGCTTTGCGACTGCGACCCGACTTCTCTGTTAGTTTATTAGACTTGGCCAGGAGGCGGAGCTTAAAGCACAGTGCAGAGTAACACACGAGGATGGTGATCACAGGGATGCCGAAGCCAATCAACACGGCACCGATGAGCATGAACGGCAGGTTGTCAGTCTTCTCGAAGTTGGGATACTCCATGCAAGTTATGTGACCACTTACCTCCACGTTCGTCATGGGCATCGACAGCAATGGCAGGGTCTGCATTAACACAACTGCCCATACGGCAACACAGATGTACCGCACCTTCTGAACTTTTCGGAATCGGGAGAAGCGCAGCGGCAGCACCACTGCAATGAAACGGTCCACGCTCAAACAAGTCATGAAGTTGACGCTGGCGTACATGTTGATGTAGAACAGCAGAGCCACGGCTTTGCACAGACCCTCCCCCATCGGCCAGTGGAAGCCCTTTGCGTAGTAAACCGCACGCAAGGGCAGAGCAAGTGAAAACAAGATGTCCGACACCACCAGGTTGGCAGAATACAGAGTTGTGGAGTTGATTTTTTTTAAATTAGGCCAGATGACGTGCAAAGCCAACACGTTGCCCAGCAGTCCCACAATGCAAATCAGAGAATACACTGCAGGCAGGAAGTATTGTGCCCAGCCACGATGGTCGTACAGGTTGGTACAGGTGTCCGAGTCATTGTGGGTGGTGTTTATAGCTTCTGACATCTCCATGGGGTCAGTTATAAACTCTGAAAAAAGGGAAAACCGATACGTTACTACAGAACTGAGAAAATCAAGTCATGCTTGAATCAAGTTACAGTGTTGTTTCACTAAGGAAGTGTAAACCGTTTGCATCTTTTTGTTGTTGTTGTAAGGGATATACACTACAATATAAAGGAAATGCCAAAACCCACCTGTGGTTTTAAAGCACTCGCCTGCATACTAACTTACTACAACGATTTTTATTAAGATGTCAAATTATTTTTAAATGCATGTACGGATGCTTGTGAATGGCAAGGAAGTTTTAAGTCAATCATCAGCACAAATGCAAAGACAGGAGGTCCAGACGAGGACCATACTCCACTGGAGCGGGCGAAAGGCGTTTCCTGTCAGTCCTACAGCTGCCCAAATTCTGCACCCTGACAAAGACCTTGACTACCAGAAAAACATGTCCCTGTAGAAATGAGTAGAGTTCTCTGTGATGGGGTAATGCTGATTGTGTAATGGTTAGTATACTTCTTCAAAGCTTATGTCCACTTTTTGGATTTAAAAGAGATTGAGAAGAAACTGCATTTTTTATGAATGTGCTGTTTTACAATATTGCAATCGTTCACAGTTTTTACTGTATGTTATTGAATCGTCTATCTGCCAGTACACACAGTTATCGCATGCTCTGACGCAATGCTAGACAGGATTTTTCATCTATCTATAAATAAATTATTAGTACAAAAAGCTTTACATATACTAACTTAAGCAAGAACTGTGCAAAACAGCTAATTTTTTTTTTTTTTGCTAATTTCTATTTGTATTATTGATGATTAATCTATTATTTGTGTAATCCATAAATGCAGTTTTTATACAGAATTATTTTAAAAACATGTACTTACCAACCCTTTCTTGTACCCCAGTTTTTGTCTCTGTTTTTTGTCAAGTGGTCTGATCATTGCAGTCAAAAGTGGCACGTCCTGGTCCGGCATTAACCACGTTTTCTAACACACCCCGAGTGAGCAATGAAATACAGTTTCCAGTCTGCTTTGTAACCATAACGACGACATAATTTCCTGTATTTCTGATCAAGATCTGCCCAGTTTTTTTTTTCTTTTTCTCAGTAGTTCTCTTTCGAGTGAGGACCTCTCGCTGTCACATGTTATTTGCCATCCTACACGTGTCCTCTGCGTTCAGCTGTGGTTTCAGAGGGATGAAACACAACAGGATTTTATAACCCCTGTTATAGGTTAACTTTAATAATTTAATTTGATTACTATATTTATGAAAATCAACACAAACGGCAATAACATAACCAGAGATAAAAAGGATAGCTACTTATTTATTAATTATTATTTATGTTTTTTAAACTTATTTATATTCATGTATTAATGTTGTGGGAAAAAAATCCATCTTTATTTATCATATACGTTTAACTCTGAACTAAGTATAGATTGATTTTAGTGGACATTAAATTAAAAAAAAAAACTTGTTTTTTCTTCAGTTTTAATAAACGTGATAATAATTCTTTATCATGTGGTTTGCAGCATCGTTAGGTGTGACAGTAGTTGTGAAAGGATTCAGTTCTTTGTTCTATTGTTAGAAGTTGTTGAAAATTACATCTGCAAGCTTTTAGAAGACTTCCCTGTTTAGTATGAAATATCCTATTTGCACCTGTAGGCAACCACTTAAATTAAAGAACACAAATGCCTGCTTTATAGCTGTATGTAACCACAGTAGCTAGCTTATTTGTCATAAAGGTTGTGAATTCAGGTTGCGTACCATGATTTTGCTCTTCGCAACTTTTGTTATCTAATAAAACACTTCTGGCTGGATTAAAAAAAAAAAAGCTAACGCATACAAAGTTGATGGCAACACACAGAGACATGCACATTTTTTCCTACATTTTATTATTACTATTTTTTTATTTTATTTTTTTCATAGCTTTTACAATATTCTTTTCAACTTTCACTAAGCGGAAATTTCAAAGGTTATTTCCGCTCCAAAGATACTATTCTATTAACTTCTGAGAGGATGTGGCTTCTGATAAAGCTTTCCATGTGCGCAATAAAAATCTGTAAACTTTATTCTATATGCAAATCCTGTATTGCATGAAAGGCCATGACTAATTTATTCCTGTGAGGTCACCTATTACCCAGATCTGAAACACCTTTTTCCTTTTTTTTTTTTTTTTTTTTTCATGTGGTGGGATCAGATCTTTAACTTTTCTACAATAACTGAGTTCTCAATGCGGGGAGTCTGGAGTATACCAGACAGTGTACATTTACACACAAAATCATAAAAGTTTCTAAAATATATATGTGCTCTGTACAGAATTTTATTTAATATCCAATTGCAAGAATCCAAGTAATTTGTATTACACTTGTCTGCTTTTAGCACATTTTGAATGTTCTCACACCACACCCTCTGCTGCTCTTCTAATTTTATTTTTACCCTTAAAAAAAACATACTATAAGCATTGTAAAGATGCAATTTCACTTCAGTTAACCCTGCTATCTGTGAAAATGAGTGTGATAAACAGGAAACCTGAAATTAAATAATGACTTCAGTTTCTTCTCTTTACACTTTGACCCCAGTTCCACTGTGGCATAAACACCTGCTGCTTCTGCACACACCAGAAAAACATATCTTTCAAATGTGTAAGCAATAACTTCTCACATCTTGGGTATGGCATACATAGCTGCTAACTATTTCCCTAATGTGTTTTTCATGCACTTTAGGGTGGTTTTCACACCTGCTGTGGCCTCCAGAACTCTCAGTTTAAACTGTTGAACTTACAGAACATCATTGACTTGTTTTATTTATGTTGATTAATTAACATATGATTATATTTCATTATTTTAGCTTTCTGGATTGTTGTAGGTTTAAACACATCAGGGGTTGATTCATGAGCAATGCTCTTCAATGCACATTACTGTCGAGAGATTGAATATGTCAAAAATGTGCTGTGAAGTCACTTTGGGTAAAACACTTTACTTAGGTTACATAGTGTTCCATGAATCTGTCTATGTCTGAAGGAACTAAATGACTATGAGTCAAAACCATATGAAAAGACTAAATGTGTCTGATTGTCTTCTAAATTAAGAGCTGGTGCTTTTTAAATCATACAGACAGATTTGTTACTACTAGTATCATATACAATACAATGCTAAACCAAATGTTTTAGAATCAATTTCTCAATCCAATTTTGTCCTTACAATTTCATGTGGGCCACAAACACCACAGAGACTGAAAGAATGCTAGCTGAAATTGTTTTATTTGTTAAGCACATTGGACAGAAGTTTCAGTTTTGACTCATAGCAAAAGAGAGCTCCGTTGTTTTGAGTGTCAGCAATGCACTTAAAAGTTTTAACCAGACTTACTATCACAGAATCTTTCATCTGAAAAACCATCACCTCATCTTACTGAGATCTTTAGATGATAAAGATAATACAGATGATAAAAATGATGATTCCTTTCTTGTAATGCAGTAGAGGGTGTAATCACAATGTGACACAAATGTCTACTTTCAGTATGTTAAAGGTTAACCGGGTAACTGATTGGCAGCTGAGTCTGACTTTTTGCTTGTTGGCTAGTCAAAGCGTGAAGCAGATGTTAGTTGTGTCAAGGACCTGTGAATTTATGTTGTTAAAAACAGGACATCTGTTTTTAATCTATCTACACCTAGCTAGTACTGTGTTGGACTTCAGAACTGTGTAAATTTTTCATGGCAGTGCTGAAACCATTCCTCAGAGAAGCGAAATGCATAATACATAATGGAGGCTGTGGCATTTAAACAATGTTCAATAAGTGACAAGGGGCCCAAAGTGTGCCAAGAAAATTTCCCTGACACTATTTCACCACCAGCAACAGCCTGAACCATTGATACAATGCTGGATAGGTCCTTGCTTTCATGTTGCTTATTGTCACAGAAAGGGCTTCTGTGGCTTTCTCCGACCGACAGCAGCGGGAACCATCTACGGAATATTAGTTCCCACCGGGACTCTTTTAGTGCATGTACCTCGACGCTTCCACCCCAGGTGTTTCCTATTATTTGGGCTATTTAAAGCGCAGACTTCGTTCTGTTTAGTGCAAAGTCTTATTCTCCAAATTGTAATAATTCTGAGCGTTTATTTCCTGACTGCCTTTCCCGTGTATGACCCTAGACTGTTTACCTCGCTGCCTGCCTGACTTACCACTGCTTGGAATACGAATACTCTGTTGATCTGTCTGTGATATCCCTGTCTGCCGGTGATTGTACCAGTTGCCTGTTCGTCTGTGAAAATAAAGCCAAGAAAATGGATCAAACTCTTTATTACAGAAGACTTCGCCGCAACCTGATCCAGCGGCTTTGTTTAATGTTGTGAATTAAGTTTCCTGGCAGGCTTCCATTTTGGCTCCTCACCATCATCAGCTGGACAAATGAACTTCCATGACTGAGGACTTGGTTCGCTCGCCAACACAGCACCAGCCGCCATTACTCCTCCAGTTGTAGCCGCGTCCCGTATGGCACTTCCAGAAAAGTTTGATGGAGCGCCAGGCAAGTGGAAGGGTTTTTTACTCCAATGCGCTATTTGCTTTAACTCCCAACCACAGAACTATGCTACAGATGATTGTAAGGTTTCTCTGGTGTGTTTGTTGCTCACGGGAAAGGCGCTTAACTGGGCTACCAGTTAGAGGGAAACCAGATGACTTTTCCCAACTATCAACATTTCATTAAGTTGTTTAAGGAGGTGTTAGACCACACTGTGAATGTTAGAGTGGCAGAGGTTGAGTTAGTGTGTTTACGCCAAGGCTCTTCTTCAGCAGTGGATTATGCTATGGCATTTCGTACCCTTGCAGCTCAGACAGGATAGGAAAGTGCTCCTTTAAAATCTATGTTCCGGCCTGGTTTAAGAAAGGAGCTACAGACAGAGCTCGCCTGCCGTGATGAAAGCAAGTCTTTGGAGGAGTATTTAGAGATGGCCATAAAGATCAATCATCTTCTCCACTCTCGTAGAGGGCGCCGCACCGCCTCCATAACCTTCCCAACTCCGACCACCAGCCAAGAAGAACCTATGCAAATGGGCTTCACACGCCTGTCAGAGGAGGAACGTGAGAGGAAAATAAAGAATTATCTTTGCCTATACTGCGGCCAGGCGGGTTTTCTCAGTGCCAACTGCCCCATCCACGTCACCAGCCTCGTCTGGGTTTTTCTTCGTAAAGAAAATGGATGGATCCCTTCGCCCCTGCATCGACTATAGAACACTTAATGACATACAGTAACAGTAAAATACAGATGCCCCCTGCTGCTCATCCTAGCTGCATTGGAACAACTCCGCAACGCCCGCATATTCACAAAATTGGATTTGCACAACGCCTATTATCTCATCCGTATCAGAGAGGGAGACAAGTGGAAAACAGCTTTCTCCACCACAACGGGGCACTATGAGTACCTGCTAATGCCCTTTGTGTTATCTAACAGTCCCTCCACATTCCAGGCCTTAGTTAAAGACATATTCCGGGACATGCTCAACCAGTTTGTAATTGTTTATATAGACATCTTGATCTACTCTGAAGAGCCCTTAAGTCATGTTCAACACGTCAGAGCAGTGCTACAATGCCTAATCAGTCATAAACTCTACGCCAAGATAACAAAGTGTCAGTTCCATGTAACCACCATCTACTTTTTGGTGTACGTAATCAATGCCAAAGGTGTAACCTTAGACGACACAAAGATCTTAGCCGTAATCAACTGGCTCCGACCCCCAGTCAGTAACGGTTCCTGGGCTTTGTCAATTTTTATTCGAGGCTTCAGCCAGGTGGCAGCACCCCTTACCTCACTAACACGTGAAGGCACTACTAAACTACGATGGACTGCCGAGAGCGACCACTCCTTCCAAGAGTTAAAAGCCAGTTTTGTCCTCAGCCCCTATTCTCTGCCACCCTGATCCCGCTTGCCAATTCGTGGTAGAAGTAGACGCCTCTAGCACCGGCATCGGAACCGTCCTCTCCCAAAGACACAGACAACCCGCTAAGCTCCATCCCTGTGCCTTCTACTCCCGAAAGCTCAACTCGGCAGAGCGGAATTATGATGTCGGAGACAGGGAGCTGCTCGCTATGATGGAAGCCTTAGAACAGTGGTTCTCAACCCTCATCCTCGCACCCCCCTGCTCTGCGTATTTTGCATCTCTCTCTTTGTTAACGCATCTGATTCTGATAATCAGCTCATTAGAAGAGAGCTCCGTGCATGAGCTGTGTTCCCAATCGACATGGTCCCTACACCCTTGCACCGTAAATAAGTGAATACGATTTAAATTAAGTCACGCACACTCGCACACACTGTGCTAGATCAGCGGTTCTCAATCCTCGCTTCTCCTCGCGTCCCCCCGCTCTGCGCATTTCGTATGTTTCTTTTGTCATTTGTTCTGTTCGAACCTATGCGCTCTGCGAAGTGGACATCACCGAATATTCTGCTATGATTCCAGTTCGAAGTGAATTTATACGTTCCATTCAAAGTGCATTTAAATGTGCGAGACGTAATT
>JAUCNO010002950.1:0-10190 GCA_032353835.1 Enteromius viviparus | reverse complement strand
GTGAAGGGAAACACAGCCTTCGAGCTGACTGTGGAACAAAGGTGTTAAGGCCACAACCTACTGGTGAAGGGGCCCAGCAGGAGCACAGTCAAGACTGACTCCACTCTGAGTCCGACTGCGGGGCAGGGAGGAGGATGGAGGGGGGTTCGCCTTGGCATCGGGGGACCCCCCTAGAAGGGCACAGCGCAGTCGACGAACAGACCCCATCTCAGAGGCCTGCCTCTAAGAGGGGGCTCTAGACTGAGAGATGGTGTTGATCACGGCCGCTGGCAAGCCGGAAAGGTCTGCCCCGTCCCGTCCAGGAGCCAGACGTGCAGGTTCAAAAGGTCCGGGCGCGGGTGCCAGATCGGTCTCTCCTCAAGGGGATTATCCAGGGAGGGGCTGCCGCGAGGAACATTAGGTCCGAGAACCAGGTTCGGGAGGGCCAATACGGCACTACCAACAGAACATGTTCCTCGTCCTCCCTGATCTTGCACAGGGTCTGTGCAAGGAGGCTCACTGGGGGAATGGTTTATTTGGGCCCTGCAGACCAGCTGTGTGCCAGTGCGTCCATGCCGAGGGGTGCCTCGGACAGGGAATATAACAGGCGACAATGGGAAGACTCTGGGGAGGCGAAGAGGTCGATCTTGGCCTCACCGAAGTGGCTCCATATCAGCTGGACTGTCTGGCGGTGGAGTCGCCATTCTCCAGGGTGGGTGGACTGCCGTGAAAGCTGATCGGCTGCACGGTTGAGTGTACCTGTAATGTCAATGGCGTGCAGCGATTTCAGCCGCGTCTGACTCCACAGGAGCAGATGGCGGGCGAGTTGTGACATGCGGCGGGAGCACAGACCACCCTGACGGTAGATGTACGCAACGGCTGCAGTGTTGTCCGTCCGGACGAGCACGTGCTTGTGGAGCAACATCGGTGTGAAGCGATGAAGGGCCAGAAGCACGGCTAGCAACTCGAGGCAGTTGATGTGCCAAAGCAGATGAGCACCTGTCCAGGTGCCCAAAGCTGCTTGCCCGTTGCACACAGCACCCCAACCCGTGGAGGAGGCATCCATGTGTATCAAGGTGTGCCTGGACACTTGTCCCATGGGTACTCCAGTCCGCAGGAATGCAAGGTCCTGAGAAGCGGGCGGCGTCCCTCGCTCGCGGCCAGCTCGACGTCGTGCAGCCAGCCTAGCATTGTGTGCCTCGGCCAGGGACGGAGCAGGAGGGACTGGTTTTTCCAGAGGAGGAGGTGAGGAAACTCCCGCACCCAGAAACGCACGGACGCATAGACATTCCGGGGAACACCTACGAGGCTGCGCAAAAATTGCTCTCTTTTGTGAAGCCCGGTTGCCCAGGGAGGACCTCTCGCGGGTTTGAGGTAGCTCGCTGACGAGCAAAAGGTTCGGCTGCCACGAGCCTTTACAAAGGCTACCGAACCCCGCAAGCCCCTGCTCACAACGCCAAGACGATCTTTTCTCTGTTGCAGCAGCGAGAGAGAAAAGAACTCGGAAGGAACTCCATTCTTTCTCCGTGGCGTGAAGAAAACTTCTTTCCAGCAAACTCGGGAACCAGCATAAACTGTCGGCGAGTGCTCCGAAAGTGAAAAGCTGCATGTGCAATCCAGCCGTGCCCTCTTATGCTCGCGCTGTGATAAGGCTGTGATTTTGCACGCCAATATTCATTGGCCTTTTCCAAAGGACTCGAAGGCGATTGGTCTCTCATGCGAGATCCCATATGTAACGTCGAAGTGAACTCGACTGAAGGGGAACAACTGCTTTACAGTGGATCTTGTAGGGGGTAATCTGTCCTGTTTGACCAATCTTTGTTAGATTTTTTAAAATTATATCCCCAAGAGTTTTTTGTTTAATTATTATTATTTATATTCTCACCTCTCATCATTGACCAAAGCGTCTGTTTTTGGGAACCATGCCCTAAACTTAATTCTACCACAGAGCTTGGCCCACAAAGGACTCCAGCTGTCATAGCTACCCCTGGATTCATCTTGAATTGGACAAGACTAGCATGCAGTGTGGAAGATCCTCAGCCCAGACTCCCACAAGCCTCAGTGTTCTCAGAATTGCTGGTCAAACCACTCACAAAAGAAATGAAATGATAAATATTTTATCCTATCTATGCATTGTAAAATGACCTTTTGAGTTTCTGTTCTGAGCAAAGTTGCTATATTGATGACTTCTGAGGAGGAAGGAATACCTGAAGTGGAAAGTAATCCAGTTTATTAAAAAAGACACTTGCAAAGGGATTCCCTCATTTTAACATCCTCCAAAAGCCAACAAAAATCAATAAAAACTACTGTGAAATAATCCAAATTAGTTGATCTAATCTCTGATTAATTATTTTTATTGAACTAACTGAACTAAACTTTTTCTGAACTGAACTAACTTTAACTATTTACTATAATTTCAGAAATGCAGACATGTAATTTATGGGAGATTAATGAAGATAATTGAGTGAATCTCTTCCCACAGGAATGAGAGTGATGCAGCTTCTCTCCAGTGTGGATCCTCTCATGTATCTGTAGATGTGTTGATCGTTTGAAGTTCTTGTATGGTTTTACTCTAGTGTGGGTTTTCCTATGTTGATAAAAGGTTTTTCTTTGGGTGAAACTCTTCCCACACTGATCACACGTGTATGGTTTCTCTCCTGTGTGGATATTCATGTGTTCATTAAGGCCTTGTTTTCGTTTGAAACTCTTACCACACTGATCAAAGGTTTTTCCTCACAGTGGGTTTTTATATGGTCATAAAGGGTTCTTCTTCGAGTGAACCTCCTCACACATTGTTTGCGTGTGTGGCTTCTCTCCAGTGTGGATTCTCATGTGTCTGGTAAGGTGTGCTTTTTGATTGAAGTTCTTCCCACACTGATTACATGTGTAGGGCTTCTCTCCGGTGTGGATATTCATGTGATCATTAAGGTTTTGCTTGTGTCTGAAACTCTTTCGACATTGATTACCTGCATGTGGCTTCTCTACTTTGTGAATCCTCATGTGTTTATTAAGAGCTCCTCTTTGTGCAAAACTCTTTCCACACTGATCACATGTATATGGTTTCTCTCCGGTGTGGGTTTTTAAGTGTGCATCAAGGGATCCTTTTTGTGTGAAACTCTTCTGACACTGACCACATGTGTGTGCCTTCTCTCCGGTGTGGATTTTCATGTGTTGATTAAGCTTTTTTCTTATTCTAAAGCTCTTCCCACATTGATCACATGTGTGTCGCTTCACCCCAGTGTGGATTCTTATGTGTCTGTAAAGGTGTGCTTTTTGAATGAAGTTCTTCCCACACTGATCACATGTGTAGGGCTTCTCTCCAGTGTGGATATTCATATGATCATTAAGGTTATGCTTGAGTCTGAAACTCTTTCCACATTGATTACATTCATGTGGCTTCTCTCCAGTGTGGATCCTCATGTGTCTGGTAAGGTGTGCTTTTTGATTGAAGTTCTTCCCACACTCTTTACATGCGTAGGGCTTCTCTCCGGTGTGGATATTCATATGATCATTAAGGTTTTGCTTGTGTCTGAAACTCTTTCCACATTGATTACATTCATGTGGCTTCTCTCCAGTGTGGATCCTCATGTGTACATTTAGAGCTCCTATTTGTGTGAAACTCTTCTCACACTGATCACATGTATATGGCTTCTCTCTAGTGTGGGTTTTTAAGTGTGCATCAAGGGACCCTTTTTGTGCAAAACTCTTCCCACACTGATCACATGTGTGTGGCTTCTCTCCGGTGTGGATTTTCATGTGATCGTTAAGGGTTCCCTTTAGTCTAAAGCTCTTCCCACACTGATCGCATACATGAGGCTTTTCTCCAATGTGGATCTTCTCATGTTTTTTCATATATATTAAGCGTTTGAAGCTCTTGTCACAGTGTAAACACTTGTAGGGTGTTCCTGTAGTGTGAACTGTCTTGTGCACTTTCAGGTCAGCATCTGAATGATATTGTCCTTCTCTAGGATGAGTACGCAAATGTACTTTTAAAAAACTTGAATTTCTGAAGCTCTTCCCACATTGTTCACATGTGTGTGGTTTTACTACAGTGTGGGTTTTCTTGTGTTGATACAAGGTTGTTCTTTGTGTGAAACTCTTCCCGCACTGATCACATGTGTATGGTTTCTCTCCTGTGTGGATATTCATGTGTTCATTGAGGCATCTTTTTAGTTTGAAACTCTTACCACACTGATCACAGGTAAAAGGTTTTTTGTCACTGTGGGTTTTTATATGGTCATAAAGGGTTCTTCTTTGAGTGAACCTCCTCCCACATTGCTTGCATGCATGTGGCTTCTCTCCCCTGTGGATCCTCATGTGTTCATTAAGTACTCCTCTTTGTGTGAAACTCTTCCCACACTGATCACATGTGAATGGCTTCTCTCCAGTGTGGATATTCATGTGTTTTGTAAGGTTTCCTTTTATTGTGAAAGTTTTTTCACACCGATTACACATGTACAGCTTCCCTTTAAGATGACATTTTACGGGGACATTTTGTATGCATGAGGCAGTATTTTCACACTTAGGCAATATTTTGTCTTCTTCTTTAAATGAGGGAATCAAGGATGTTTCTTCAGCTTTCACATGATGGTTCTCCCCCTCTTCAATCAGTCCGTCAATGTCCTTGTCTTCTTTCATGTCTAAAATTAAAGTAAAAAAGTCCAATAAAATTTAAAGTACAAAAATCTGAAAGGGAAAAAGCCACATCTTTTCCAATGATAATTTTTAAAACAATTTATGCTATAAAGAGTGCATAACGAAGGATAGGACTTAATTATACACGAAGATCAAAAAAGGCAGGCATAGCACAAACACAAATATTAGAATAACAAATAACCAGCAGAGGAACTGAAAGATAGTGTAGAGTATAAATCGGGAAAAAAAAAAAATATATTAATGAAATGTTACAAACATTTCGGTAACACTTTATAATAATGTTCAGTTGCATGAGTTCTCCCATCTGGAAGTTTTTTAAAGTGTCTGATAAAAGACGTAAAGTTAGCCATTTGCAATGAATTTCGTGATGAAATCCCTTGAGATTGAAGCAAGCAATGGCATTTTAACACAACTAACATGATTAGGCATCATAGAACACACAATACAACTGAATCTGCCGACTCACTGGGAGTGATGCATTTAAATGACTTGAACCATACAGCAGGGATAGTACGAATTGGAGAGACATAATTCAGAATTATAGAATTCATTTGCCTGGGCATTAGTTTACAGTAGCATTATTTTATTTTTTGAGACGTTCACAAATATAACAGAGAGAAAATAAAAAAAAAAACACTTGCCATAGTTTTGCCCTTTGTGGCAGTAGCCAGTTTTACATTTTGCTGAGAATTATAAAATATAATCAGTGTAATAAGAGGCTGCATTCCATTAAGCTGATCTGATGTGTGTTGGTCTGCCTGGGCCATCTTTTTTTGGAATAATTTTAAGTTACTCTGCCTTATTTGGAAAAGATAGCCTTAAGTTCTCATTTTCTAAACTAAAAACTTGGTGGTTCTTCAAGATTTTGACTGTAGCCTATTTCTACAAAAAGCTACTGAAAGTACTGAAAAGCTGTACTCAAGTAAAAGTAAAAGTACTTACAGAAATATTTACTCAAATAACAGTAAAAGTAATTGTCAGAACAGTTACTTGAGTGTAAAAAAGTATCGGAGAAAAAAAAACTACTTAAGTAGTTAATAGTTAGGATCATATACTTAATATCCATAGTCTATTTTTATTTAGATATATAGGTAAAATGTATTATATACACACACACACTAGGGCTGCACCATTATGATAAAAATCATCAGTAAACAACGGCTCCGCGCAGCGAACGCAGCCCAATGCAAGACTTATCCTTTATAACTTTTTTTCTGTGGTTGCGAAAGTACTGCAGGCTTATGATATGAAATAGATATGATCATGGGAATCTTCGTCTTCTGTTGTTTGCTGGTTTTTGCGTGTTTACAATGAATCCGCAGAAAACAAATGTCACTATTTTATCTTTATCATTTCTAATTTTATTTAATTCTAATTTAAAATAATGTTGTCAGCTAATAATCAGTGAATGATTTGCTAATTCATATGAATTTGGATGAATGAACTCCACCTAACCCCGCCCCTAAACCTACCCATTACTGGGGTTTTAGACAAATCGTACGAGTGCGGTCATATGAATTAGCTACAGAAATGCCAACTCGTAAGTAATATAGATTATATATAATTAATTACATTAAAAACTAAAAAAGTTGTACATTCTACATTACTTAATAATTTGTGAACATATAGTCATGTTTTGTAAATGATTAGTTAATCATCATCTATTCACTTGCAAATGATTCATAACTCTACCTACAAAACATAGATAAACATATTAACATATCACTTATTAATTATTTATGAACACATAGTTATGTTTTGTAAATTATTAGTTCATGATTAACTAATCACTTATAAATGCCTTACAACTAAACGTTATTATAAAGTGTTACCCAACATTTTAATCCAGAATCAATATCTCTGCACCTAAACCTAACCTTACTGTTGAGTAAGCCCTAAAATCAGATTTAATGATAGATGAATGAAACTGATGTATAAGCACAAAACTGTAAGCCTAAACTTCACAAAAACTATAAACTGGTTCTTCAAATCTGATTGGCTAATCACAATGTTTGCCGGGGTCAACAAAGACTCCGCTAAATCAGGTTCTGAATTTAATGCATTTATTCATTTAATGGCAAAGCTGAATTTTCAGCTGCCATTACTCCAGTCTTCACATTATCCTTTAATGTTATAAAATCATATATAGCATTTTTTTATAAGGTTAGATAACTGTTCTGGTTATCAAACATCATTATGGATAGACTAAGGATTAGTTTGAGTGACAAATATTACTTATAATCTGCTTGTCATAAGATGGCTATTTCAGGATAAGCTTTGGAAACTTTTGGGATCTTGCTTTAGTACGTGCTGTCTATGGCCATTTGGATTCAATTTGGATTGGTAGGAATGTATAAGTAGGTGGTTGAAGTGAACAAAGTATGTAAGTCAAAGTATTGACACATGCCTCCACTAAAGATAATCAAGCAGTGGAGCGTGGATCATCCCTGTTTAAAGATAGTGCCTTTTCACCCTAAGGCTTGAGGAACAGCCCATTATAAGATGCTTTCATGTTCAGCCTGGAAATAAAGGAGAAATGAGGACACGCACATGCTTTGACAACTTCAATCTGAACCTCAATAAGCCGTCATGTCTTAAACACAGTGCAAAATAAACAGAAAGTTATTTTCTCTGTATTTATAATCTGTACTCGTTTTTTTTTATCATGATAGTTACACACATATGTGACAACATATTTAGGGAAAGATCTATATTATATTTTTACATAATATTCAGCCTGTTAGCAAAAATACGAATGAATGGTGCTCTGATTAATAAAAATTATTAAAAATGATATCCCCACAAGACTGCCTGAAAAGTGTGGATGTATTTTTAGTTATTGGACATTTTAATATCAACTCACCTTGATGAGGGACTCCACCAATGCTTTTCCCTCTTGCAGCGGCTGTGCTGAAGATCCATCGTCAGCGACCTTGTTGTTGCACAGTGGCATTGAGTTGCGTTTTCAAAGGTAACAAGGTTGAATCCCTGTTCCAAAAGCTACCATCCACCCCAAACTCAACAACCCTTAAACACCATTTGTCTTAGCTGGAGTAAACTATGGTCCATATTTGATCTGCCGGTCCTTTCTGAACCTTTGAAAGTTTAGTTTATCAATTTTCATCTACAAAAATAAAAATCGTAGAACGGAAAATAAAGATTACAAAAAGTGCAAAGGTTTCCAAAAAAAAAGAAGATAAAAACAGAGAGGTACGGAGCATTATGATGTGAAAGTCGAGTGTGATAATCCGAGCGATTGACCCCTTTGCACTGAAGCCGTGTGGTTAAGCTCATTACAGGCTGCTGAGAGGTTTGGAGATGCTGCTGAGTACGTCACTAGCTCCTCAAGGACCCCTCTCTTCTTGTTCTTCCATCACTTTCTCTTTCTTTCTCTCTCCCTTCTCTTTGTATGTGTGTGCCTTTGGGTAAATTGTGATCCAGCGTTTGCTGCGTTTCTTGTAACGGTCAACCGACATGACCTGGGTGACAATGCTTATTTGAAGTTTCAATCTAAACATATACAATACAATACAAAAAGATAAAGCAAGGATTAATCAGGTAATTGTTAGTCTCCTTCGTCTCAGGTCAAATTAGATTAAGGGCATGTTAAAATAATCCCTGAAATATATCTGCTGGATTGGTCTGGTTATCCCATCTTAACCACGACCATACAGGTGCAAATCCTTTTTTGACCAACATATGGAATATAATTTTGAACAATATTTAAAGTAATTTGACAGGAAATTCAAATACATGAATGATAACTATCAATAGGTTTTGTGATTTGTTAATTCACAACATCTAGCTGTAGGGTTTAAACTCTACTCTAGAGATTATAAATCAGATTCCCTTGCCATTCAACAATAGTAGTTTTGTAGGCTTGTTGGCTACTTCGTTTTTGTTTTAATATTTGTGTAATATTGTAACACAATTTGAGATGATTACAGTTGTTATAGTTACAGTTGTAGAGATGTTATTTCAAAGTAGTTATTATAAGTTTTAACCTAGGAACAACTTCCTCAGTGGACAGTTTAATTATATTAGTTTAATTCTATCACCAAATAATGAAAAATTGCACTTTTGATAATTATACAAAGGCTAATAAAATATTATTTAACCCTTTAACGTTAATAGGGTAATGATACTCTCAGGGTTTTATCATTCACCGTGTAGCAGAGCACAGTCATTATGATCATGAGTTGGGTTTCTTTTTCTTGTACATTTACACAGACACATCTTTTAAGTGTGATGTTTAATATATTGTACAATTCAAAGGTAATTTGTTCAACAAACACTGGTGTGTGTTATTTCACAACTGTTGACAGTTTTCTGTTTCTCATATCTTCACTTTCTTTAACCTGAGAAGAAAAAAAGGGTTGAAAAATATTTTTAGAAATAACATTTTAATAAACAATGAAATGCTTTGTTTAATTTAACCAGCATCAAACGTTGACTTACCCTAACTTGTCTTTAGGGTTTTGTAACTCTAGAGTTGTGTCAGACACTTATGTGTCCTTTTGTTCCCCATCATTCTGGTGAAAGAAAATTGTTCAGAGTTATCATATTTTCATAAATGCAAAAGTAATTTTGTGGATTTTCATACTTTTGTCATTTCACAATGCATTTAAAAATACTTTATCTTGAACACAAATGTATTATTGATTTTGTGTTTTGACACTTAAAGGTGTATTGGGAAAATGAGTATTAAAGAATATAGCATTTATTGTGTGCTTAGAAATGTTTAGTTTATCTGCGCATGCTAACTTTTACTGAAGGATCAATTTGACTCGACCTGGTTTTCTCTCAAACATCACCTATAGCATTTTTCCACGACAATTGCAGGTAATTACCTCTGAGGGCTTTGATAGCAGAAATGTGAATGGATTGACCAAAAGCTTCTTCGGTGTGCTTTGGGTCTTGGACGATGTCAAGATCAGGTAGTATTATTAAAAGCAACACAACAATCAAATATATAAATATATTTTGATACTATAACCACTATAAAAACAATGAAAGATAAGATAGAAAGCTACAACAGTTCTGCACAGAACAGTGAGCATAGGCTAAATAAGAAATAAAGACTACTAAGTGATCAGCCACTTAGTTTCATAATCAGAATTGTTCATAATCAGATTTTCATGAGAAATCCTCTAGATAAAACTATATTCTGTACAGGTCAGCATAGATTTATGAGTTGTTGTTTTTTTCATGAAAAATAAAAGTATTGAAGAGTACCTTTGCAAGGTTCGGTGCAATGGTTGTTCTCAAAATACTTTCTTGGGTTGTATTTGCGTTTAGCGTCTGGTTAGTCATCTGTTGTGGATAAGAGTCATGACAAGCATAAAAAATACAAATTTAATCTGAAAACTAAAGCTATATTAAAGCTCTTTATATTAATAGAGGTGAGATTTACAGCATGATATAGTATAACTGGTGTAACATTCTGCCCCTGTCTGTTCCTGTCTCCCCCATGTTTTTATGCTTTTTGGTTTAGTCCTGTCCTGTTTGGTTTCTCCCTGATTAGTTCATTCGTCCCACCTGTTGTTTTAGCACCT
>JAUCNO010002949.1:0-10192 GCA_032353835.1 Enteromius viviparus | reverse complement strand
TTGCTGTTTCCCCACTTGTACGTCGCTTTGGATAAAAGCGTCTGCTAAATGAATAAATGTAAATGTAAAATGTAAATGTGAATTTCCTACCGTAAATATATCAAACTTAATTTTTGATTAGTAATATCAGTTGCTAAGAACTTCATTTGGACAACTTTCAAGATTATTTTCTTAATATTTATTATTAGTATTTTTTTTTTTTCACCCTCAGATTCCAGATTCTCAAATAGTTGCATCTCAGCCAAATATGATCCTATTTAAGCTTATTTATAATGTATGAATCTAAAGTTTCTTATTCTCATCAGGGCTATATTTATTTGAAATATTATTATTTTTCTATGAACATATATATTTTAAAATATTTATTCCTGTTATGCAAAGCCAAATTTTTATCAGCCTCTACTCCAGTCTTCAGTGTCACATGATCCATTACAAATCATTCGAATAAGCTGATTTATTATCAATTTTAGAAAGTTGTGCTACATAATATTTCTTGGAATCTGTGATGATTTTTCAGGATTCTTTGATAAATAAAAAGTTAAAAAGGAAAGCATTTATTCAAAATGGAAATCTTTTGTATACTGCTGACAAATGTATTTTATATATGTATGTTTAAGTGTGTGCGTGTATTCGAGTATATAAAATATTCAAATTTATATACTACATCGTAGAACCAGCACTGTGCTTTTGCAGAACTTGTTTAAATGTTTCTCATTTTTTGGCACATTTTGTATTTATCTGTGAAATACAGGGTCAATTTAGGATGGACACACACATCATTTGTCTTGTTTTCATGCAGTGGTTTGGGCAGTGCAGAGACCTGTGACTTTATTTAGTAGCTCTGTCTCACTCACCCCTCCCCAGAGTGCGTCCCTTCACACTGTCACATCCTTCTCTGCCTGGCACTCAGGAAGTGCCATGGCCAATCAACCCGGAGACCCTGCTGATGGCCGCACTCTGGAGCTGGATAGGCGGGGTGTGTGTTTCCACTGCACTACACACACTACACCCTTCTTCACTCTTTTTTGCATGACTACAGATCTGAACATCTCGGCTGATTTTAGCCAAAAAAAACATTCATGAGCACAGATCATTTCTTTGTAAGGACGAAAATAGACATCTTAGAAGCCTCTTGCAGTTGTTTGATGACATGAACTTCCTGTTTTTCTATTTGAAAAGGTGTGCAGTGTATTTGTATAATATTGGCTATATCAGCAGATAATAAGATGTATTTTGCTACTTAATGTTCAAAATAACTGTAAAATGTAGTCTTTTGCAAACCAGCTGTTATTTTAGTCATTAAGAGTAGATAAGATTTTTTATTATTTTTTTTTTTTTTTTATAGAATATGTCTATATTGTTTAATTACATTTTATTTCAGTGTCAAAAGTGCATCAAATTTGAGTGCATCAAATGATGAAATTTGAATAATAAACTAATAATAATACACTTTAAATAAACTAAATGATGAAATGTTGCCGTGGCAACTAGCTGAAATAATATATATATATATTTTTAGTTTTATTTAAATAACCTTATATAATAATTAGTATATTAATTGCTAACCCTGCCAATCTCAAAATGAATGTACATTTTTCATACTTTATATTATAATGTTATGATGCATAATTTCTGACATTTAGCGTTTAAAATGATCTATTTAAGTTTTTTTTTATTATTTAGACAAATAGTTTAGTAGCCAAAACTGTATCATTCATAAGGCATAACAAAAAATAGTCAGTATTTATTTACAAATTAAATAAATAATACATGCTGTACAGTATATTATAAATGTCATATGCATATATTTTTGTGTTTTTAAACTTATATGCATATATAGTCTGGTCCAAAACCTTTATTTCTTATTTATACACACACAGACTCCAAAAGCAAATTTATTGCTGCATCACTATTTGCAATAATTTCTCTAATATTGACCACACTTGCCTTCCTTTCACAATTTATTACTTCATACAACACTAGGCATAGATTCCAAGCCATTTTTTCTTGGTCTTTAAAGGATTAAGCTAATAAGACCCTTAAGAGTCACAGAAAGGAAAACGATTTCAGAAAGTAGCACTGTAGAGCTTCTGCCACTTAAGTTTGCACATGGTATCCTTCTAATATAGGACCTCAGTACTTCGTGTAACTTTCCGAAAATGGGTCGATCTGATTTTATAAGGTACTTTTGGTCTCCCACACTGCCTTTAAATTGTATTTTTGACAAATCAGGAGCATTGTGTCAGGTTCACTGTGCGTCGTGTCGAATGCAGGGCTAAAGATGTTAGAAACGAGAGCGCTCGCGTTCCTGAGAGTCCACTTTATCTCCGTAATTGGCTCAGTAACAGAGCAAAAAAACTGTTTGCATTCTTGATAGAACAGACTGTATTCACACACACACACACACACACACACACATGCAGCTTTAAGCCTGGGAAGAAAGAAGCCTGTAGGCGGTATTCTTTAACCTACCTCGTTACGACTGTGATCGAGCGGCCCGCGGAGAGGAGACACCTCTTCATTTTGACCTAACTGAGCCATGTGTTCCTATGCCCCCATGAGAAACTGACCACCTTTTATGGGACTTGTTTACTTTACCTGTGGCTCTAAATGCTCTTTCTCTTTTGAATGTGCTACGCTTTTTAAGCAAGCTCTTAAAGCAGGTCACATATGCGCGCTGAACATCCTCAGTTAACCTAGTAGCACAAACACACAATCTGTCGGGGAGAAAGCGCAATCCTGCATCCCTCGTCTGGAGCTTTCCCTCGAGGCTTGCACGCACAGGGCCCGAATGCGCCAGAGAGTGGGTGGCAGCCTTACAAAAACACGTCGTTATTGCTCCCCTCACCTTCAGCCCGCAGCAGAACTGCTGACATTCTGATGTGTGGTTACACATGACGGCTGATATCATCATGGGCTCATTACCGCAAAATGCTTCATTTGAAATGAGCCAGACGTCGACAATGAGAGCGCGGTCATGAGAGAGACACAAACCGAGGGAAGACGCTGCGCACGGTTAGGTGTTTTTTATGACAAAGATTGGAATAAAAGGGCCGATGTTGATGATGAGTAATGTGGTGACTTTCCGAATGTGCAGATGTGACTGCTCGGTAATTATGTTTGACTGAGTTTTTTGCGGATTATAGCTGCCAGCAATGCAAGGACAAAGAGCACTGACTCAGTGGGATTAGAACTACATCATGTAAGGACGTCCACCCAAGTGTAACAAAAACCTCATTAACATCTCACGGAAACACTATTTTAATTAGCTGCATTTTATTCTCTTTAAATCCTTTATACATGCACAAGAGGGTTTCTGGGGGCCTTTGGCTTCTACGTGCATTTTTTTTTTTTTTTTTTTTTACAGTGTAGTCACTGTTGGTGCAGTTTAGCGTGTCCTTTGAGATTTGAGTTTAAACCAAACCAGAAAAACAGACGAGGAGTTGTTTACCAACTGGAGTTAAGCTATATATAAGAAGCACCTCGGGCCCCTTGACATATTCTTAATTGAATTCTCTCGACTCGTTTAATGAGAAAGAAAGACAGAGTCTATCAGGCCGGGATCCCTATGTAATGCATGGCTAATGTTCTAAAACAATCTAGAGCTTGAAAACCAATGTTTATATGATGAGTAACCCAGCTGTTTTCCACAATGACTGCCATCTAGTGTTGGGAATAGAAAATCATTTCCATATTCAAATACAGTGGTTTTCATGACTTCTTGAACGGATGGCTCGTAGTGTGATAGATATAATACAACCAATGCAATTCAGATTCAACACACAGTAGGTTTTTGAAGCGACGCTTTAAGACCTATATCATAGACCACAAAACAAGCTGTAAGGGTACATTTTCCAAAATTACGATTTATAAGCCGAATAACAATCCATTGGTGTATGATTTGGTTTGTTTGGAACTATAGTAATCCAATTTCTTCTGATTCCCATCCCTAGTGCCAACTACTGTACCTTTAAACCGCTATTTTTTTGGGAGCAATATAAACAATTTAATGCATATATCAGATCATCAACCACTTCCATCCCGCTCTAATTCCTTTTGTCTGTGCAGATCAGCAGGCTCCATTGATTTGAGACCGTCATTAACTCAATCTCAGCATATCGCTGTTCAGTGCAGATTGGTTTGTAGATGTAGGTTATTTGAGGACAGCGGGACTTCGAGCGCTCCTGGTTTAGGAATCAAAGCACTTTTTAGAAGCTGTGGAATGAATTTTTCACAGTGGTCTCACTTCACTGGATTCCAGCAGCACACTAGTAGGTGGTGCCAGGGAAGGTGATGGGGGGTTTGTGATTGAAGGAAGTAAAGAGTGGGTCAAAGTTTGCTGTGGCTGTAGGAGTCACTGGAGAACATGTCAATCTGAGGCAGAGGGCACTGGCACAGAACTGATTGCCCTTCTGAAATGGAATGAAACAAAACACAAAGGTTGAGTGCAGTCTAGTTATTTTTTTAGTTCTAAGGTGGTGAAATATACCATATATATATATATATATAGGCTGCATTTATTTGATCCGAAATACAAATAAAGAGTAATATATTGTTAAAATAACAGAACTGCTTTTGTTTGAATATTATAAAATATATTATTTTATGTTTTAAATTGTAATTTATTTAGTCTCCAGTTTTTAGTTTGACCAGATCCTTCAGAAATCATTATAATATGCCGATTTAGTTCCCAAGGAAAAATATTGTATTATTATTGTTTGTTTGTTCATTTAATTATTTATTTATTTTCCAGCTTAAAATTTTTTTGTGAGAAAAAATATGCATTTTTAATATTATTTTTTTTTTAAAAAACAATTATTTAGCAAAGATTCATTTAATTAATTATTAATTAACAGTAAAGACAGTCTTTTTCAAATAAATAAAGTTCTTTCTATTCTTATTCAAAATATTGTGATTCTCACAAAAACCTCTAAAAATGATTGCTCAAAGTTCAGTTTTGCTATTACAGTTGTCAATAAATATTTAACATTTTTTACTATTAATATGATTTAAAAAATAATTAATATAGTTTTTTTTTTTTTACTTTGTCACTGCCTTCTATTTTTCATCAAATAAATGCACCCTTGGTAATAATAAGAGACTTCTTTCACAAACATAAGAAATCTAATATTTATTTTTCAAACATTTGACTAGTAGACTTAATAAATTAACATTATCGAAATATAAAAAATGAATTAAAAATTGTTTATTTGTTTTTCAGACAAACTGGGTAAATAAAATATTTACTATGAATAGAAACAGAGAGTCCTTCAGCTAAAAATGTTTTGGGACCTGCTTCCAGTGTAGACAGCGTCGTTGATTAGAATAGGAGCGGTTTGTTTTGACGTGATGTGACGCGTTGGTCGTGTCCGGTGTAGATGCTGTGTCAGGGTGCTGCAGACACAAAGGAAAAAAAAAAATAAAAAATGTGCCTCCTTCACTAGAAACTAGCTTGCAGCCATCCGCATGGGCGCTGATGTCAGAGAGCTGTCACGGAAAATGCAGCAGAGCACAAATAACATACATGTGTATAAACCTAACATCCTTTTCTGGATGAGCTGCTTTTGCCGTGATAGCAGACTTTCAGATGGCAAAATATCAGAGCAAATCAAATCAGCATTGCTTAGAAAACAGAAGGTCGTTTGGGTTTGTTAAAACCTGTGACTGTTGACTGGTTAACATAATGACAATTTTCTTCACCAGTTTATCGAATCGTGCTTCGTGAATGGTTGGCTGCTCTCCTGCAAGTTCACACGCAGTTTCCCTTCCTCGTACCTCAGCCGAGAGAGACTCTATTTTCAGCGGTCTATCATTAGAGTTGTGCAAAGCTGGCATATTGTTCTTTATTATGCTAATGTGTGGGTATTGTATCACAAAGTAATTGTACATTGCATTCTTGTGTGGCAACATCTTTTGTGTAGATGTGCGAGTATGTGCAGGCATGTTCAGCCTTCAGGTTGAAACAAGCTCCTGTCTTTAACCTACACCTTTACTTACAATAGCTTTGTTACAAGTCTTTGCGGTTTCTTTTTCTTTGAAGTTCAGATTTTTGAGAGTGATGTCCATCAAAACCAGATCGTGCGAGATTGGATATTTTAAGTTATGTGTACTAGTTATTTTAGTTTGTTGTTAATTGAGTGTCACACCAATGCTTGGAGACACTAAGTGACCAGATCACATTGCAGGTCACGGCAGGTCAGGGTTTGACTGCTAAGTATTCTTCTGGTAGCTAGATGCTGCATCATTCTGCCAGAGAAAATGTTGCTTACCGTTGTTAGCCATTCAACAATAACAGTGTATTCTGATTTATTTTCAGATCTATTCATTTAATTTATTTTTTATTTTTTCCATTTCATTTAAATACATTTAAGATTTTTTTATTTAATTTTATTTTATTGCATTGCAATTATTATGTTGCTTAAATTTCTTTACATGATAAAACTATTATTTACCAATGCCACTTTTTTAAAGAGCTTTCAGAACTTTGTTGTTTCATACTTGGCATATTCTTGTCATGCCATAAGCCAGTTAACATTTTCAGGATATCATTTTCCTCTATTTTCATAATGATTAGTTACATGGTATTTTATAGCACATGTGATTGGCTCAAAAACAATTGTGTACATGCGTAACTTCAGCATCTTGTTCTTTTTTATGCTAGTGTGTGGGTATTCTGTCACACAGTAATTGTACACTTTTCCTTGAAATGATTGTTATTATTGCTGTTGTTGTTTTTGTTGTTGTTATATTTAAAAAAATATAACAGCAAATTTAAATCAGGCTAAAAGCTAATTCTCTACCACCAATTGCTAGTTAACACAGACATTCTAAACGGGAAAAAAGCACTTGGAAAAAAAACTATTTGAAAACATTTCATTGAGAAATTGCTAGTACATTTCACAAAAACCACCCCAAAAAAACAGGAACTGCAAGCATATTGAATTAGACATTTTTTTTTAAAATAGAAAGACTGCTATAGTATTTTCTAAAACTCCAATAATAGTTTTATTCACAATTTAAATCATGTATTTTTTACTGTACGTGAATAAAAGTGATTTCCTCATAAATACTGCTGAATAATGTCCAGTCAAAAACTGAAATAGGTCACTGGCCTTTTTTTCGTGCACATGCAGAACTGCGTCATTGACTTCTGTCTGTACACAATGACAGTTGTGAAGTCGGCCCCTTGAGGACGTTCTGTGAATCATGCCACCTCAGATTTCTTATTGTGCAAAACAATATAAAGGTCAACTGTACAAAACCACAAGCAAATGAACATTTCAGCAATCGCCACTTAAGATTGCTTACTTTGCCATAAACCAGAGAACACCTAACACAGAGCTGGAAATACTCAGGTGAAAGCCTTTTCCTGCAGGTTTCTCTTTTACTCTGTTCTGTACAGTAAGTTTGAGCTCTGCTGAGGTGCCTATCTTTGTGTACACCCTGGAGCTGAGGCGCTTGACAGTTCATTAAAGAATCCTGAGATCGTCTGTCCTTATTTTTGGAAGGCATGTTGGAGGAGAGGGATTGTGCGAGCTGCCAGAAAAGCGACGAGGGGCGGACGCAGGGAGCTAAAGTGGAGCTTTTCTCAGTGCTGGCATTGTATTTCCAGGGGCTTCAAAGCTGTGTGCCCCAAAGCTGCTGGCTCTTGAAACACTTTGGAGAACAGATACCTTGATCAAGCGATTGAGAAGACAGATTTGCACGAAACGGAAGCTGTTTACAGCTGAGGGCGCTGCTTTTGTCTTTTTGCAAAAAAAAAAAAAATGCAGTTAATATGGATTTAAATTAAGCATTGTGCGATCACTGGACAGATTCACAAGGTGATACTGCGACATCAGCTAATTGAAAAGCCGGTCACACAAAAATATCTTTCAGGTAGTAGGGTGTTGTTAAATATGGAGGATGTGTGGGATGCTTAACAAGAGAAATTTTATTCTTCTTGAGCACTGGAAGAGAAAGAGCTGGAGTACAGACTGTACAACTGTAGCAATAACCGTCCCAGGAGAATGACTGTTAAACGTGTGTTAAGGTGAGAGAGAACAGTCTCGGTTAGATGCAGTTCAAATGCACCGCAGACCTGGGGTACAAAGAAAGGTGAGAGACTCTGAAAAAGACACAGAACAAATGTTCAGTGCTGAATTCATGCCGGTACAAGGGCAATGAAATGAATAGTTCTGTTTGGGCAAGGTAGAGGCCTGACCCGAACCTGCCTGCTGCCTCAGGCCACCACACTGTTTGAAAACCCTCATATTTTTCTCAGTCAGCATCATCGATGACCTCCAGCATATTGTCCATCCAGGAGAGCTCTCTCTCTCTCCCTCTCTCTCGGGTAGACTGTGTTTGGTGCAGTGACATGCAGACATGAGCTAGTCTCTGAAGCAGGGTCCAGGTCAATTCTCAAAGACTTTTTGGTTTTCAAATAGGATTTATATATTCATTTAAATATGCTTTTGATATATTTGTTCAATATGTTTTCAAAATGTATATCTAAGGACTAGGTTTATTGATTTGTTAACTAAAATATTAAGTAAAAAAAAAAAAACTCTGATAAAAAAATGTTATCAATATGATGCACTTTTTTTTTTTATTAACATTTTATTCATTATTCATTAAATCGGCAAGGAATCTAAAGAGAGAAACTAAAAGTTCCATCAAAAATGTATTTTTCTCTTAATGGGCATGTTATGTGTCTTTGTGTTTACCCTAGAAGTTTAATTATTAGAAATGAATTATACTTGCCGTTTGTTTTCCTTTTGTTTTGTTTTTTTGTTCATAAGTCATAATCACTTTTTTAATTAAGGACAGATTAAACTAATCAAAAGTGACGGTAAAGGGATTCATATTTCATAAAGATTTCTGTTTCAAATAAATGCTGTTAACCTTCTATTCATCAAAGGATCTTAAAAAAAAAGAAATATACTGTAGTTTGTTTTTAACATTGATAATACTATGGAATGTTCTAGTAATTCCATAGTTCTAGTAATACTAATGTCATAGTTCTGGCATCACAAGAATAAATGACATCTTGAAATGTATTAAAATAAAATTATTTTAAATTCTATAAATGTTTTTTTTTATTTAGTACTGTTATCAGTAAGTGCAGTTGCAAACCAATAATTAGTCTTTAGTCTGGTATCTTTTTTGTGACTTTTGGGTTGTTCATTGGTTGGTTTTAAAGCTTTATCACCCCTCTGACTGCAGTTACAGGAAGAAAAACATCACAAAAAGCCTCCTGTTTAACATGAGTTCATGTTTTGATTATGGCTTTTTAACATAACATCAGTATTTGGCAAGCGTCATGGTGCTTTTTGATAGCGGTGCGTATCTAGTAATTCTCTGCATCTCACAGTTCTTTTTCATCTCTGCATTATTTTCCTCAGAATCCTGTTCAGACAAGAAGAAATGCTGCCAGTTGAAGCCTAGTCTCTGATAGCAGTGGAGAACAACCAGTCTACTTCCCGGAAGAATACACGACTTCTCTGATCTGGTAAGCACAAGCAAGAAAACTCAAGTTCATTTCCATAGTATAGTCTTGAAAACAACCAACTGTTGAGGGAGTGTCGCATAGTAACTTTTTTTTTTTTGTTATTTATATAATGAATTCTATTTGAGGTATTTACCATAAGTATATACAGTTCCCTACACTGAAATTGCAATAATTGCACCCTTGGTAAATCTGAGTAAAGGTGGCTGTGAAAATAAATCTGTATTGTTTATCCTTTTGATCTTTCATTAAAAAAATGTACACAATTCTAACCTATCATTGGTTGGGTCTTCCACTGGAACAATAAGCCACAAACATCAAGATAAACACAAGAATAAGTCACAAAATGAAGCTTTTTCCATGACTTTCCCAGTCCTTTGACCTGAACCCTGCAGAAAATGAGTGAGGTGAACTAAAGAGGAGAAGCACTATCATGGAGCTGGTATTCTGAAGGATCTGGAGTGATTCTGCATGAAGGAATGGTCTCTTTTCTCTTATCAGATGTTCTCCAAACTCTTCAGACATTACAGGAGAAAACTCAGAGCTGTTATCTTGAGAAAAGGATGTAGCACTAAATGGGTGCCAATAATTGTGGCTAACATGTATTGGAGTTTTTCTTCCCATTTCCAATTTTTTGAATGAAAGATCAAAAGGATAAACAATGCAGATTTATTTTCACAGTCACCTTTGCTCAGATTTACCAAG
>JAUCNO010002948.1:0-10195 GCA_032353835.1 Enteromius viviparus | reverse complement strand
CTAAGTTGACGAAACTGAAGTTTTTTGTGTTTTTTTACCTGTTTCTCTTGTAAAATTACAATATCGTGATAATACCGCATACCGTGATAAAAGCTCAATCAATTAATCGCAGCATGAAAATGTGATACCGGCACATGCCTAACTTTGTGTTAGGGATTTTAATAACTAAAGTGTAAAATTTGGCATGTATCTCATCCCACAGAATTTGTGCTACGAACGTGATTAATGCTTCGGTTTTTGTAGCTTGTTTAGAATATGTGCTGTATTTTTTTCAGCTTGGTGGATGATGCATTGTCCCAAAACAATCTTAGTTTTATTTAATTTGTTTTAAACAAAAAAATAGTAAGTTGATACAAGTTTTATTGTTAATAAAAATAAAATATATTTTATGCTTTTGAAGTATCATTGTTGTGGTAAAGTAGGTGGTGTTAATTAAATAAATGAAAATGACACCATATTATCAAATTAGTTTATTATTATTAATAATAATTTATTAAATAATAATGATAATAAAAATAATAATTACAATTATGCATATAAATATACATATACATTACATATAATAGTGCTACTAATAATAATAACCTATAAAAGTAATAAATGAATATATGTAATAATAAAGTAATAATAATAAAATAAATAAATAATAATAAAAGTTGAACTAAAACATGTTAGTTTAAATGTATTGTTGTTGTTGTTATTATTATTATTATTATTATTATTATATTGTTGTTGTTCATGATTGAGTAAATTAATAAAAATGACAAGAAGAAGAATTTACTCAAGTATTGAGTTGAATTTACTAAATTCAATAATAATTTAAACATGTATATGTTCTGTAAATAGATTTATTACTACTACTACATTAGATGAGAATGAGAACATTAAAAGTTTTAGGCTTGGGTGACTTAAATGTATTGATTTGTTTATTTAGTTGTACATTATATGCAGCAATCCATTTTAAAAGCAAAAAGATTTTTTCTTTAAAAATAACATGCTCTGATGAACTGTAACCAAAGAAAGACAATCATTAAGTATATAACACTCGACTGTTTTACATCTATAATGCATTTTCTCGCACAATGCTAGCAATTACATGCCAAGCTCATTCGCTAACTCGAGACCTACGACTTCACTGCAAAAGCAGAAGTCAGTGTTTGTTTAAAAATAGACTGGCTAGGCTGAATCAAAGCACTTGTACATTGGCTTAATGACCAGTGAATGTAGTGCTTATCGGAGCCTGTAATCTCCAGCCGTAACACGGAGTCCCTCCCGGCTGCACTGATACCCAGCAGGGGTGGAGGTTAAGCAGGCCGCACTCAAATCCCTCTCACACCTGACAGCATTGTGTTTCAGATCTTTAGCACACTCCCTCTCCTCGCCATTTTATCAACCTGGTCTCATAAAAAATATGTACCGCTGTGCACTTTAACTCCGTTTTTATATTCCTTACTGCATGTTTCGTCACAGTTTTAAAGAGAACTGTCCAATGAGTGCTGCTAAAACACGTGACCCCTGCCCAATTTTATTTCGTTAATATAGGTATGTATTGTGGCGGTTCAGAATTTAAATATCTGGGGACTGTCGCTAAAAGTTAATGCTCTGTCATGTTAGAAATGCACCAAATCCAACCCAAATCTACCCGATAGTGTTAACAAATGTAAAACTGATATAAAAACATATTTGTTGTTGCAAATTTTAACCTTCTTTTATGCAGATTTGAACGGTTTTGTCGAACTGGAGCTCCTTGCCTCAAAAGTACATCTCTGTAATCCGTGAGCTACCAAACAAATCTACCGTCTATGAAAACCCATAGATTTGAAGCTGGATATGTGTGATGCTAACATTACAAAGCATCAGTTTTCAAATCTCCCAGCATTTTAATATTGTTTTAAAGTCATAATATTTTTCTTCAAGTGATTTTGTGAAAATTAAGCTTTATTAATTAAAACTTTATAACTTTGTGTGAAAATGAATAAAACTAACCTGAACCTTTTACTGCATCTAGTGTTCATTTCTTCTGGAAACTGCAGTGATATGTACTTGTTGGTATGTATCTCGTGTCTCGAAAGTACACCAATGTATGTTTATGCCATGAGAGCAGGTAGCATTTTATTCCTCTCCTCAGCTTTACATCCTCTATTTGCATTCCATAATGTACCCATTATCCAGTATAATTTCCTCTCTTTAAACGTCTCAGATGTAAACTAATTGTTAGACATGGCCGGCCGAGAAGTATGCGCTACTGTGGGACATTGCATGCTCGGGCGTTATGTAATAATTTATTTGCTGGGTAAATAATTTAATCTGCCTTCGAGGATAGCGGCTCTATCTAGGGCATTAGAAAGAGTTCAGGTGTAAAAGAGTGCAGATGATTTATGATTTTTCTAGATGCACTTGGCCTCTGTGGACCAGCCTGGGAAACTAGCCACTAAATGCTACCCCTCTGGGGTCATTGTGGACATTAACATATGCTTTAATATGAACCTGTTTAGCATCCTCTGTTAACTAAAGCTCTATAAACCTGCTGGCCAGTCCTGGTTATGAATGATGTAGTCTTTTTCCCAGGCTGTTAGTCACTACAAGTTATGTCGTGACAACAGACTGGGGTCTTGCCTAGAGCCCTGTTTTGCTCTGCTTAAGATAAAACGCCAATGAAAATTGACAAGTGGTTAAACAATCCTGAGCCACTCCCCTTCATCCGGGTATAAAGAGGCGACCATTCATCAGATTTTGCTTCGGAGCCACAAATTTAACGGCCACGGAGGTTGTCTTCACTGTCTGGGACTCCAGCATGCTAAAGACGCCTTTACAGACGCATTGTCCTCGTTGCAAGGCCATGCCCCAGGCAGCACTGCGTTCCCGCCTTGCCATCCTTCGGGATGAGCAGGCACCCTCTGCTGCCACTTGGCCTGAGTTAGCTGCCACTGGCAGAGGACCGCTGGCTGGCACTCTGGAGGATCTGAGGGTGACCCTGCTGACCACTCACCCCTCCAGCAGTAGCTGTCCTGTCAGGCTTCCAGGGGATTCGGCGGGGCCGTTCAAGGGCCTTATGTTTTGTTTGGAGCTCCGAGGGAAGATCAGATGTCCCTAGCTGCATCCTACGGGTGCTGTGGCTACCTCTAAATCTGATCCGGAGCTGATGGCCATGTTTAGCGGCTGGACAATTGGTTCCTGGGTGCTGACTGATCACGCAGATCACGGCCCACTCCGTTTCCTTTCTTTACGGAAGTGCATGAGGAGTTGACGAAATTGTGGATGGCTCCTTTCACAGCCAAAAGCCGCTCGTCACCCTCCTCCATCCTCACCACCCTCAATGGCAGAGCGGCCAGGGGCTATGAGGACATTCCCAGGTGGAGAGAGCGGTTGCAGTGCACTTGTGCCCGCAAAATGCCGCCACCTGGCGGAATCATCCCAGGTTCCCATCCAAGGCCTGTAGAACCACGGCAACTCCAAGGCCTACAGTTCTGCGGGCCAGGCTGCCTCTGCCCTGTAAGCCATGGCTATCTTACAGGCTACCTTACACCTTATCAGGCCAAGGTGCTAAAAGAGCTGTATGATAAAAGGACGGTGCCCACCCCACCATAAGTCTGGGTACTCACAACATCACCAAAAGAGCAATTTCCTTGTCCTCTGAGCCTCACCGTTCGTAGGTTGACTGTGAGCGACGCTCTGCTTCCTTACTCTCACCCACAGTGCCCTCTTTTTCCAGTGGCCAAGACACTGCGTTTAGGGGACGCACCGCTTCCCCGCGGTCTATGGCCGGTCCCTCACAGGATCCAGACAGTCTGACTGTGGACAACTAGAACGCTATGCTTTCTGCAGTCCGACTGTTCATCGCTGCACACCCTTGGTATGCCGGTGACTCCAATGATGCCGCTTGCACGCTGTCTGGGTGCATGGATGCGCTACCCAGTCCTTAGAACAAGTGTCGCGGCATGTTGTAATAACAACAGATGCCTCCATAGCGGGCTGGGGCGCCACATGCAACAGGCAAGCAGCCTCAGGGTCTGGACAGGGCCCCGTCTGCTTTGGCACATCAATCGCCTAGAGCTGCTGGCAGTCTATCTAGCTCTGCAGCACTTCTGGACTCTGCTGCAAGACAGACACGTATTGGTCCGCTCGGACATTACTGCGACTGTATCGTACATCAACTACCAGGGGAGTCCTGCTATCTGCTCCTCTGGAGTCAGTTACTGTTCAGTTCACTGCGCACCATACATATTCCGGGGAGCTCAATCGTGCAGCAGATGCCAGCTCTTTGACGACAGCTCACATTCCCTGGACAATGGCGACTCAACCCTGAGACGGTACAGCTGATTTGAAGTCAATTCAGAGAGGCTACAGACCCCAGCCTGGATACATGCCCAAGGTTCCCACCATGCCGATTGCGATCAGGTGGCCCACTGGATTGTAGATGCCATCACCTTACCCCACTCCTTTGTGTTGGCCACGGCGCCTCTCTGGCAGACATTTGCAGAGCCGCGGGCTGGGCGACACCAAACACCTTTGCGAGATACTACCATCTTCGCATTGAGCCAGTTTCTTCCTGTGTGTTGGGTAACAGGTGATTGGCGGGAAGAACTGGCCTGTGTCATACTTACTGTGCCATTCCCCCTCACAGGGGATGCAAGCGCTGTTTACTCTTCCAGTAAGTTCCCCAGGTGGCAAACCCTGGTAGAGCATCCTCCAGCATCCTCAGCAGTCAGACTGGGCGGAGCAGTTGACGCCAGGCTCAGTATCAGTGTGCATGCCCGGGGTCTGGTCAGCCCCTGTACTGGGCTAGATGTCCATATAGTTGATTCCCTGCGGGTAGTACTATATCTGTATCCTCCACGGTAAAGTTTCCCTTGGTAAACTCATGTCTTCCCTTGACAGAGTACTCTGTCCATCTCTACTGCCAGTCGTTCCTCTCCTTCCCTGAATAGGACATGCCTTAGAGTAAAGTATGTTGTACTGCCCCATTTTTGGTCGGTCCATATTAGGGTTCCACATGTCACCTCCCGCTGTACAACAAATACAAAAGGTTGCAGCTTCTATTCCGAAAGGTTGAAATCCTGTCAGAAAGTAGAAAATTCCTTCTTCAGCAACAAGAGTTTTAACCTCTCCGGCAGCAGTGTACTCACTCTGACCCTTCAGGTTTCAAAGTCTGCGAATCTGCTCTGGTGCGATGGGATGGTTACGACATTTGCATAACATTTGTCTGACATGCGCCGCTTGTCCATTTTTGTAGTGCTCAAAGGTTGTAACAGTTTAGGTTATGCCATTTTCCATTATCAAGACTCCAGTCTGTCGTCTCGACATAATGTCTCTGTTCCCTCCATCAGGGAACAAGGGTTACATACGTAACTGAGATGTTCTCTGCATGTTCAGCAGGGTATTGCTTTAAAGTGGTAGTAAGTTTGCCCCAAAATTTTTAATTGTATCCTGCACTCCCTCTCCTGAACTATGTGAGTTTCTTTCTTCTGTTGAGAATGAAAGATGGTTTTGGTAATCAGATAAGGAATTGGATTGAAATTGTAATCTGATTGTCTATCAACATGGTTCAAAATATATTTTTTTTTGTGTTTAACAGAATATACAGTAGGAACATAATATTAAGGTGAGAAAATAATGACAGGGTTTATTAGGACTTGCCATGCTCTGTGTATGACTGTTGATGAAAACAAAAGGAAATATTGGCATGTTTTGACAATATTGATATTATTTTGTTCACTTTTGTGCTGTTAGGGAGGATATTTGAGTTAAAAATGAAAATTTTGTTTTCATATTACTGGCCCTCGTGTTGTTTAAAAACTGTCTGTATTCTTTGGCACACAGAATGATTTGTTTTGTAGAGTATCCAAGTGGCTCTTTTCTATGCAAATGTGGATATTTTTTAACACTGTTGAGCGTCAAAAATGCTATGCGTCTGATGTCACATGATAAATGTAGTTTTTAACATAAAGCAGTAAGTAATTTATTGAATATCCAACATAGCACGCTTGTATATAATTGATAATAGTGGCTTCGGAAGACTTCGGATTCGTATGGACTACTTTTATGATGCTTTTTTTTGTCTTTTTGCCATACTTTGATGTAAATTTTCTCTCCTTCCTTTTATTTTTGTAAATGTTTTTTAGTTTATTTATTTATTATTTGAATATCTGTACTGTAATTAAAAAAATATAAGATTATATGCAAATATATTTTTAGAAAAAAAATTGTAACTGATCGAAAGTGACGTTCACAAAATATGTCCATTTGAAATCAATGTTGTTCTTGTGAACAAAAGTCCTTAAAACAATAAAGCAACAATTGTTTTCAACATTGATAATTAAGTAGCAAATCAGCATACTAGAAAAATTTCTGAAGGACCACATGACACAGAAGACTGGAGTAATGAGACTGAAAATTCAGCTTTTATATCACAAAAATAATTAAAATTTTAAAATATATTCAGATAGAAAACCTTTATCTGAAATTTTAGTATTATTTTACAATATTACTGCATTTACTGCATTTTTGAACAAATAAATGCAGCCTTGTTAAGCATAAGATACATGAAGACTAAAGTATGGGGTGGGTAATTTTTAAAAGATGTAAGTGGAAGAGACCAAAATATAAGTAATTATTTACTGAAAACGCATAATAGTTTTCAATCTTTGGATAAGCAGTCCATATGGCTTCTGAAGTTACTCTAGTATACTTAATGCAATAATGCATACTTTACTTTATGGTGTATCCTCCTCTTTCCATTTATACTGTATGAAAAAGAGCAGATTAAACATTCTGTGAAACATCTTCCTTTGTGTTCTGCAGAAGAAACACAACGATGGTGAGCAAAAGTGATCTTGTTACTTTAAATACATTTCCAATTTAGTTTCATGTTGTCCTGCCCAAATTCCAATCCATCGGTTTCTGTATGGGTTTTCGTATAATCATCCTTCTGCAATGAGGGAAATGATTACAGGAACGAGGGTTTCTGACTCAATCGTACAACTACAGACGTGTCATTAAAGACTCTTCATCGCTTTCATCAAAAGCAATCAGCGCACCTCAGAAGGGATGTAATGGTATTCATGCCTCTGATATCCGTTTATCCAGTGATGGAATTATTTGCTTCAGGCGGTTTCTTTTTTCTGAAAGTTTAGTCAGAGTGCAGTGGTTTGTTTTAGGGACAAAGATGAGCCAACACCGTTCAAACAGGAGGTCTCTACTATACGCTCCTGCTATTTGCATAGCGTGAACTTTTAGCTGGGTGAAACCGACAGGAGGAACTGGCTCCTTTAAATCGCAGATGGTACATTTGTTCCTGTTTACAACTAGTATTTATGGCCCTTTTCACAATTGAATAATTTGATCACGGTACTTTGCTCTGATTTCCTTTTGTACCGAGTGGATTATGCTGTGCGCTATTAACGTCCGTGATAAATTTGGAAGTGTCACAGACAATTTGGGCTTCCCAAATGTAGTTCAGTGAAAATTAGTAGCGCTGTTGGAGAGAAGCACAATCGGAGAAAGTGAGATTATTCGGGTAGGGACCTCATCTCGAGGGTGGTGCTGCCACTGTCGCGCTGTATTTGAATAATACATTTAAAAAAATTATATGTTGCCATCTTCATTAAGAAATGCAGGCGGCAGGGAGCACAATTATGGAGGAAAAATGAGCAAATGTCCACTGTTATTAGTTGCTTTGAGGTTGTGTGCGATAGATATTTTTCCTTTCGTCGTGCTGGGCTGAAACCTAGCATGAATTTGGCCCGCATTAGCTGAAACTCTGACATGCAGCGGTTGATGTGAAAAAAGGGGCGTTTTCTGTTCTGTGTGACAGCAAGGCTCAAAGGAAACAGCAAAAGGTTGTTAGTAATTACATCCAAAAATAAAATGTCGGAGACATTCATCATGCTACAAATAAAAATATATGAATCTCTTAACATGAGACTTTTTCTAACATGAGACATGATAAAATTCATTTTGTTGGATAAAGAACAGTAATATTTTTCTTAAATGAAATTATTACAATTTTAAAATAACTGTTTTCCATTTGAATACATTTTAAAATGCAAGTCATTCCTGAGTTTTCAGCATAGTTACTTCAGTCTTCAGTGTCACATGATCCTTCAGAAATCATTCTAATATGCTGCCTTATTTTTAATGTTGAAGATGGATTTTAGTGGAAATCTATACACACAAGATGGCCAAATGTATGTATATACCTTTTACATCAAAAACCAGGGAGTCAGTCCTTCCTAACAATTTCCACTCAATCAGGAAAAAACTTTTCACTAGACGCTGAAACATGACGGCTGGGATTTACTCGTATTCAGACTCAAAAGCGTCAGGCATTGATGTTGGGCGATGAGGTCTGGCTCACAGTCGGCGTCCCAGTTCATCCCAAATGTGTTCATTGGGGTTCAGGCCTGGTATTTGTGCAGGTCAGTCAAGTTCTTCCCCAACAGAGACAATCAATTATTTCCACCCAGACCTTGTTTTGTGCACAGGAGTAAAGACCCTTTCAAGTGTTTACTGTGAAATCTGAAGCACAGAATGTCATTGCATGCTTTAGCATTAAGAATTGGCTTTACTGTAATTACTAGGCTTCACAAAACCTTTTAATTAGAAGTGGGTGTCTGCACACTCTTGGCCATGAAGTGTATCTCGGGACTGTTGGATAATATTTAGTATTTTTATTGAGTCCAATCTCATTTTTTTGGTGTCTTAGAAAGCGTCTTCATTTAGTTTTGCCCTGTAGGTGTTTATTGAATATTCCAAATTAATTACTTCCTCTGCTCAGCTTGAACTGTGATTGTAGTGTGAAGGACTTTTTTTTACATTTTTAATTGCATTTTATGGATCCGTTGGTTTACTTGGAATTTTAAAAAGTGTAATATCACGTTGTTCCAGATTTGGTGTAATGTTATGTTTGTGTATTACCGGTCAATTTTTAAATGAACCCCTGCAAGCCCTTTTTTTCCCGAAACGATGTTGAGACGATGAGGCTAACTCTTTTTATTAATGGGTTGCCTCTATCTCATAGGCTGTAATTGGTCTCTGGTGATTGCTAAGTCTTTTGGATTAAGAAATGTCATTAAAATTGATGTATTAGGCCTGCGAGCCGCTTTCTCCGTCAGATAGCTTTTTTTAATCAATTGATAATTACAAAGATGATTTATGGCTTGACTTCGTGTTGACAGGTGAACAATAATTGCGACATGGAGATTTCAAAGCAGCATCTGTTACGGCTTTGAAAGAGATTTTTCACCCTTAGGTGTCCTGCTCGGTTTTAGACAGGTTCCGATGAGTAATGGAGACGAATGGTTTAGTCGCTAACAGAAAGATTGCAGGAACAATCCGAGTAGACCAAGACTAAGTTAGTAAGGTTATCATCCAGCTCGATCGGAACTGTGCCCTGAGGGACTGTGCTTACAATTAATACACTGAAAATTACTTTACAGGAATTATGGGTGTAGAATTGTAACTGACCAACCACCGGCCTCCTATGAATTGGCGGTTTATCTAGTGTTGACACATTGACGCAGGACGGATTTATTGCTTGTTTTGCTTGTCAGATGTACAGTTGCTGTACAGTAGATCTATTGTATGCATTATTTAATTTAATTGTTTTTTTTTTTTCCCGATGTCTGTGGCAGTTTTACTGTAGTGTTATACTGTTGTAATATTTGAATTCGATTTTATTTTAATGCTTTTTTACAATTTTTTTGTACATTTTATTTATTTTAGTTAGCCAAATCAGCGTTTTTAAGTTTATCATGTTTAAGTTTTTACCCAATATTTATTTTATTTTAACTTCTTTTTAGGGAACAAAAAAAAAACATATTTTTAAAATAAATTATTTAAAGTGTTTTTAATAAAAAATAATGAGTAATAATAAAAAAAGGAACATATTTTAAGAATTAGAATGCAAGAATAATAATGTATTATTATTATTTGTATTAATAATATTATTAGTTTTAAATAAAATGTTTTTTTATAGAAATTATTGTCTAAAATAGTTTTTAGACAAATAGCTAGCTAGCTACCTCAATGCTTACAGATTTTGCTAGACAGAATTGTAATCGAAGTGGAGGATCCGTATTTTGGTAAGACTTTAGAATAACGTCCCGTTGTAAGTCATTTATAATGGCGCTTTTCCACTGCATAGTACGGTACGGTTCAGTACAGCTCACTTTTGGGGGGTTTTCCACTGGGAACA
>JAUCNO010002947.1:0-10196 GCA_032353835.1 Enteromius viviparus | reverse complement strand
CAAGGGACTGCCCGCCATCTTCAGATCATTCTCCTTCAGCGACGGATTCTTTGCTGTCCCTGACTGGAAGCCTTTCCTCAGTGTGTGTGTTTCATGTGAAATTAAACGCACCTCATTGAGCTGCTTGATCATGAAGCTGTTCACAGTCCAGCATGCTCGCTTGCTCGTTTCTCTCTCACATTCTGACATTCTTGAGCGAATTATGCAGACATAGCCGCCTCTTCAGTGTGTGTTTCAGATAAAGATTCGTGCACCTCGTCACGGGCTGCACGTTTCTTTATAAACGCTCCGAAAAAAGAGGCGTGAGCTCAGTCTGACTCACAAGCAGCGCTCTTTCACTGACTCTCTTGAGCTCTCGTTTCTTCCCTTGGCGAGAAATGAATTCGTGATTGAGATGGAGTATGTTTAAGGGAATTATTCAGACACAATCAGCCTCCTCAGTATGTATTTCTTAAGATTAGTGCACCTGGTTGCAGTTGCACTATTTTTAGAAGGCTGCTTACAGTCTAGACGCGCGTTTTTGCTGACACTCTCATAGCTGCGCGTTTCACTGAGTCCCTCACGCTCTCATTTTCTTCCCTTACAAGGCAAGAAATGATTTCGCGATTGAGATGGAGTACGTTAAGTGAATTATTCACAAGCGACCTCAGTGTGTGCTTCTTGAAGATTAGTGCACCTAGTTGCAGCTGCACTAACTTATAAGGCTGCCTTACAGTCTATTCGCGCACGTTCGCTGACTCTCGCACTTATGTTCTCCCTGCCCAAGGCGTCAGCTCTGTTTTTCGGGTTGAGATTGAGTTTGAGTAAGTTATGCCAGCCGCAGCAGACACAAGCTGCTTTCCTATCAGCACCCTCTGCCTCACGGAGCTACAGGCACGGTAAAGCATCTAAATGCTGCACTACCAGGGTCCGTAAAAGCGCCCTTGCAGCACGCCTTTTTAAAGGCAGCCATACAAGATCATATGAAGAGCAGTTTTGTACATTCACAAAATGTCATAAGTTATCAGTCCCTACACAGCGACATAACTACAGACATAATAAATCCCTTATCACTCCGCCTAAATTCCTGGCGCGCCATTCCCGGAGTGTCAAAGTGGGTTTTGGGGATATCAGAAAAAGGCTACTGCTTTCAGTTTGCCAAAAAACAGAGGCCCTTTAGCAAAATCATTCATACTTCGGTCTTGAGCCCCCCCACTCAGGTGCTATGAGTCAATACGCTGCTATCAAAGGGGCGATTCAAATCGTTCCCCCTCAGACAGAGAAAAAGGGCATTACAGCCGGTATTTTCTAGTCCCAAAGCGAGATTCTAGACTTAAGAGTTTTGAATTGCGCTCTTCTCGAACGGCGCTTCAAAATGTTGATAAAAAAAAAAAACCTCTCGCAAATTCAGCCAGGAGACCGTCTGTTTTCGCTTCCATTTGCATCACCTGGGACTTCGCAAAGAGCGAGCTGTCCCCCAGCCAACAGATAGTTTTCTGGGCACAGTGATAGACTCAAAGCGAATGAACGCAACGCTCTCAACAGAGCGGGGAGCGAACATACGGGCGAGTGCAGCCTCTTTCGAGCACGGCCCCAAGTGCACTCTGAAACCCTTTCAAAGGATCGCCGGTCCTGCAGCTCGGCCTCCTACACATGAGGCCCCTGCACTTCTGGTTAAAAAGCATGGGTGCTGCTGCGAGCCTGGCGTTTCGGCCACCAAAAGCTCAGAGTAGACGCAGCCCGCATTTCAGCACTGCGCCTATGGAAAGACATTCAATGGCTGCAAAATTGAATCCCTCTTTATGTGGTGAACAGGAGGAGAGTGCTTCTGACAGACGCCCTCCAAGATGGGTTGGGGCACGCTGCACAAGGGTTCACAAGCATTTCATGCGTGTCACTTCTTCCTTCCACTTCTGAGGGACAGTCACGTTCTGGTGCGCTCGGACAGTATGACAGTGGTGTCGTACATAAATCATCAAGGGGGGCCTTTCGTCAAAACGCCTCTACAAAATGGCAGCAAGCCTCCTAAAGTGGACTCTGCCGAACCTTCGCTCGATAAGAGCATCGCACATACTGGGCCTTCTCAACCAGGGCGCAGACATGCTGCCAGGGGAAAGGTCAGACCATCAGAATGTCCACTGCACCCCCAAATAATCTAGACGATCTGGCACTTATTCGGAAGGGCAGTAATAGACATTTTTGCCTCAGACGAAAACACCCGTTGCCCAGCATATTTCACCATGAAATGTCAAAAGGGAACGTATAGGTTACTTGCGTAACCACTGTTCCCTGAGACATGGCCGTCGCTTCAGTCGAACTAACCTGAAGATGGCGGGCAGTCCCTTGCCTTAAATAGATGAGGGACACGCCCCATCACACCACCATGGCGCCATCTGCTGTCATTGGAGCAGAGACATCACGCCATGGGGTGTGGTCGATGGCATTGGCCCGCTGTTCGCAGGCCTTTCCCATTGGTGAAAAATAGTCCCCAATACAGCGGCCAATGACCGTGCAGTTTTAGTAAATAATAAAACTGCATTTTAAAATAGGCTTCAGTTAGGAGGGGCAGCAGTGTTTTCTTAGCAGACGCAGTAGTCGTCCCATGTCTCAGGGAACAGTGGTTACGCAAGTAACCTATACGTTTTCAGTTATTTCACCTTTTTTTGTAAAGTACATAACTCCACATGTGTTGCATTCATAGTTTTGATGCATTCAGTGAGAATCTACCAATGTAAATGGTCATCAAAATAAAGAAAACACATTGAATGAGAAGGTGTGTCCAAATTTTTGGCCTGTAGTGTATGTTGGCTAATGCTGGTAAGAGTTACCTAAATTTCAATTTGATACGTAGCAATAGAGGAAACCAAAGGTCTATGCGATTACAGCTCTCACCCTAATTTTGTATGCATGTGAATGGAACAAAAAGTCTACCGTGACAGCACTATTGAAGATATATGAACAATTTACCTCACCTTGTGCCGCATGGAACATTCTTTACTTCATCTGTTTGCAGGGTTGTCTTTACAAAAAAAAGAAAGAATGAAGTAAGGAAAGAAAACTATGAAGTTAAACTATACATTTAAAGTCTGTCATGTACCTGTACAGACTTAAATATAGTAATGAACGGCAGCATCAGATGAAAGCCAGGGCCACTGGTGGAGGTCAGCAGAGCTCCACCTCTGAGAGAAGAGAAGCACACATCTACAGTGCAAAGCAGTAAGTGACATGCACGGCAGCATCTGCTAGGTTCTGGAAGCAGATTATTGGACAATTTTAAACAACTGACCTGTAGTAAACACCCACATGTCCTTCTTCAATCTTATGAAGAGCAGAAAACACTGCTGCCCCTCCTATGGCGAGGATCACAGAGGCAACTGCTCCTAATGTCATTCTGAACACAAAAGAAATATGTTAACCCCAACCTCAAGCCATCAAAGATAGAGATGAGTTTGTATCATCTGAACAGATTTGTAGAAATTAAGCATGACGTTACTTACTCAACACTGGATACTCTTCTGTAGTGAATGGGTGCTGTCAGAATGAGAGGATAAAAGATAAAATAACAAAATAAAAAACACTACAATAAACCACAAGTAATCCACAAAACATCAGTCCATCAATTGACATCTTATGAATAAAAACATTGGATGTTTGTAATAGACAATTCACCTTTAAGACCTCAAACCATTGCTTATAGCTAAAATACAAGCTAAAATTCCTCTATATTACTTTTTCCAGTTTAAAAGTTGTCTTGAAGGCAAAAAGCCTTATTGATGGATTTGTCTTTTATAAACACAGCTTTTCACTCCACAAGGTGTTATTTAATGTACTAGTCATGAGGATTACTTGTGGGTAATTGTGTTGTTATTAGCTGTTTGAAACAGACATTCTGACGCCACCCATTCACTGCAGATAATCCGTTGATGAGAAAGTGATTTAATGCTAGGTTTTCTTTATATCCTTAATGATGACAATGATTGTGTGTCATTTTTCACTAATGAAAAACTAATCCTGATATCACTAATTTGAACTAATCCTTACATCTCTGCATGTACAAATGTAAAAAATGTTAACATGTAAAGTAATTTCTCTGATTTACTGTTCACTTATTTTCCATTTGCACAAATGGAAACATGCATTCTCATTTTTGCAGTTAGACAATAGATGTGAAAAAAAATTCACAAAATAACTTAATTATTAACAATTCTTCACACACGTAGGCCTGGTTTCACAAACAGGGTTTAGCTTAAGCAAGGACTAGGCATTCGTTCATTTAAGATATTTAAGCAACTTTTACAAAAATGTCTTATAAGAAAATATTACAGGTGTGCATCTTAACACAGAACAAAGACACTGACATGTTTTAATATATGCCAGAGCAAGATATTTCCATTTTGAGACAGCTCAAACATGCAATTTAGTCTGGGACTAGCTTAAGCCCTGTCTGTGAAACTGGGGGGGTAATGTTTTATAGCAGTCTGCTAAACTTACTTTTTTCAAGCCTGGTCAGTATCTGTTGTGAAGAACGATATCTTTCGTGTGGGTTTTATGGTTGACTGGTAAACAACATTATCAGTGTGAAACCCAGGGAAAAGTGGAGTCATTACTAGACTTCATGACAGATTGAGAGAGCATGTGGAACACTGACATTGATGTGACTTTGTTGCTAAGAGGATTGAGAAAACCAAGCACAAACACCAGCATGCAACTGTCCATTTTACTGACTGATTAAAAATATCCCAAACGAAAGCCTCGTTTAAGAGAACCAGCACTATAGAGTGCGTAACCCGGGTTTAACAATCAGAACAACAAACAGGAACTCTGAATTAAGCCACTATTGTTGGCTAAATGCGTGACTTAAGTGACCAAAAGTTGCCGCCGGATGTGGGTTTTCACTTCGCGTTGCACAAACTAACCGATGCAGCTCTCTGAATTATTTAACGGTACTGTTATGTCAAAATTAGCAAGCATTCTCCCGGCGACAAGATACAGTCTTACCAACAGAAAACATGACTAGCTAGATTTAAAAGTGTCTCATGTATATACATTAGATAGCCTGTCAACGCCGGATTACCACACGAGAAAATTACTTTGTGGATAAATGCGAACAAACAGGGACGTTACCTAAGTACGTACTGTAACTCCTTCCTGATGCCGGTTAGAGACACCTGCGATCGATGAGGAAAATACAGCGACGCTCTTTTGCGTCTGACGTCACTACAGTTTAACCCACTTTTCCGCTTTTGTTAGAGTATCACACCATTAGATGGCGACAGATATTTTGCTATAAAAACAGGACTGGCGCTGACCCATGAGTAATTATAAACATTTGTAGCATTATAGCTAATTTTATTTTCATTTTTAGCTATATCAATTTTAGTTCTTCAGATTAAACGTTTTTATTATTTACATTTTACGTTTATTGTTTCTTATAATATTTATATTTTATTCCAGCTTTGTTTCACTTATCAGGTTTCCCGGATAGGAATTAGATTAAGCCAGGACTGAAATTTTTTAGAAAAATGTCTTACAAAAATGCATTATCTGTGAACATTTTAAGACCAAACAATGACAATAATGCATTTTAAGATATCTCAGTGCAAGCCTTTTCCGGTTTAGACAGCTCTTAACATTTATTTTAATCTAGGACTAGTCTTAAACCCTATTCAGAAAACTGCCCCATTATGTTTTTTATTTTTTGTTTTAGTTAAAAAATAACAACACTGTTGTGCCTCTAAAGATTTTATACCAGTTTTGAAAATTTACATGCACATTATACTTGCAAGCTAATTACAGTAATACAAAGCCAAAAGGGGGCTACAACAGGCCTTAGGCAACAGCATCATTTTTTAAACAGCAGTTGTCAGTTTCCTTTAAATTTCTTTTGGTCTAAGAACATCTCGGCGGAAAGCAGAACTACATCTGTAGCTGGTCACCATGCATTTCAACGGTTACTGATCATCAAATGATTTAAAAAATGGACACAATAAAACAAAACTGGTTTTATTTTCAGTGTGAACAGAAGTGTGTATGGGGCTTAATATTGGAAACCGATGTATAACACTGGGTTATATGTATATATATTTATATTATGGACATAACTAGGATACATAAGAGTACAAAAAATGTACACAGAACAAACATTTGTCAAAATGAAACTTAAAATAGAAACTTCTTGTATCATACACAGATAATGGATGCTTCATGCTGTGTCCTTAAGTTCCGCTTATTTGTTTTGGGATGGTGGTGGTTGTAGTAGATGACAAAAGATGCTCATCTGGTTGCATCTCATTTCGAGTGTTTCTTAAAGATGGAGATATACTCCTGCACATCATCAGGGGAGCCCAGCACTACAGGAACCCTCTGGTGGATTGAGTCAGGTTTGATGTCTAGAACATTCATGACTCCTGTTGTTGCCATACCGCCGGCCTGCTCTATGATGAAGGCCATGGGGTTGCACTCATATAGCAGCCTCAGCTGGAGCCCGGAAAGAAACATGATACTAGTAAATACTAGTTTAAATACGCTTTAAAATCACTTTTAAACTCTGTTTCTCCTCACCTTGCCCTTGGGGCTCTTGATATTAGCAGGATACAGGAAGATTCCACCATAGACCAGAGTCCTGTGCACATCAGCTACCATGGAGCCCACATAGCGCCCTCCATAGGGTGAGCTGCCATCCTGCAGGTCAGAAAGGGAATATTATATTTATATATCAGTGGAAAAGTTAATTATGATGACTAAAGCTACTCACTGAGCTGAATTGTACAGATTTGCTCTATAATGTTCTACTGCATGTTTAGAAGAGAGAAATTATTAACACTGATATTGATGTGACATTGTGGCTAAGAGAATTGATAAAACCAAGCACAAAGACCAGCATGCAACTGTCCATTTTATTGACTGATTAAAAATATCCCAAACGAAAGCCTCATTTAAGAGAACCAGCACTATAGAGTGCGTAACCCGGGTTTAAGAATCAGAACAACAAACAGGAACTCTGAATTAAGCCACTATTGTTGGCTAAATGCGTGACTTAAGTGACCAAAAGTTGCCGCCGGATGTGGGTTTTCACTTCGCGTTGCACAAACTAACCGATGCAGTTCTCTGAATTATTTAATCTCAAACTTTTAAACGCAAGTCTTAGAGTTAAAAATCGACCCTACCATGATAGTTACCATAATGGTAATTAAAAAGATTCTCTAGTTCGGACCTTTTAGTTAATAATCTCAAAATCTGAGCCTCTTACCTCTGGAAATTTCTTCTTTTTCAGATATTCTGTTACATCTGGGTAAAAATGTGCTGCATAGCCTTCATTCAAACTGTAAATCTTTCCCTTCTTCTTAATCTTCACATCCCGGTCTACAAGTATAAACTCACCAATAGCCTAATGATGAAAGAATACAACATGATTGAGTGGTAATGCAACAACTTAAAGTTAAATAGTATATGAAGTATGTAACGTAATTCTGACTTACAGGATCAAGCATGAAGCAGTTGACACCCTGGCCTGTGGAGAGAACCAGCATGGTGGCACTGCCATAAAGAGCGTACCCTGCTGCCACAATGTCCCTGCCGCTCCGCAAGGCATCCTTCTCTGAGGGCTCATCATCAGTTTCCTGGAGATCATGTGCAACAAACACACAATCAAAAGCATTTCATTAGTCTTTAGATGACTGTAAAGAGATTGAGAATGTTTGTACTGCACATTATATGAAAGCCTGTACAGTACCTTCCTGTAAACTGCAAAAATGGTTCCAATAGAAGCTAAGCAGTCAATGTTTGAAGAGCCATCCAGAGGGTCAAAGCAAACCACGTATTTTCCCTGTGCAAAAAAAAAGTCAGGTCATTTATTAACCTGTACAGAAATACATTATTACATTATTATATATCATTATTATATATCATTAATACTATTATTAATGCAAGTTTATTATTGTAAACAAAACCAGTGATGCAGACACTTACCCTTTTCTCTGGTTCCACAATGAGAGCGTGATCGTTTTCTTCAGAAACCAAAACACAGGATGTGAAGGAGGATTTAATCATGTTTATAACAAGATCGTTAGACAGGACATCTAACTTTTTCACCTGGTCACCCGTAACATTTGTGCTCCCGGCAATTCCATAGCTGAGAAAAAGAAAAGGATTAAACTCCAAACCAAGGAAAGAGCCGCCCTTTGCCCCCTATTTCAACAAGAGTCAAGGTCTAATCATTGCTTCAGTCTGGAGTGTTTGTTTGCAAAGTATCTGAAATGAGCAGACGCTACAGAAGAACACTGGCAACACAAAAAACACAAAACATTTTGCACAGATGGAAATGAAAGTGTTTGTAATCAACAGGACACTAAAGCATATTGTATAGTGTGCGAAGTGACAGTGTGACAGCACATATAATACTAATAAACAGAGAAGAAAATTACTAATTCTTAATACCAAAGTAAGCAAAAACGACAGAAATGGTCAGAAAACAACAATTTTTAAAATACTTCATTTGAAGATACTCACAGATTGGCAATGCCTGCTTTTCTGACAGCAGTGGAAATGGCTTTGATGGCCGTGCACATGGAGTTGAGAAGGGTTGTAAGCTCACCCGTTCCTTTGGCTTTTCTGCCCTCTTCCAAGACAAACCTGGTGAGGGTCACCACATTAGTATCAAATGCCCCTCTGTCTGACATGATGACTGACTGCTGAGTTCCTGCTGATTTCTGACAGAAAGGATGTATTAGAATTAAGTGTAGATATATGACAGGGTTTAAAGGGGGAGTGATGGTAGTTTAGCCAATTGCAGTGAGAGTTAAAAGGAAGGAGTGGTTTTTGCACATCTAGTGAATGCAGGTGAGTGCCTGGCCGAAGTCCATAGAGTTTATCATAGGTTTCACCCTGAGTGCAGGGGGACAGTCTTTTCAAAACAATATAGATGATTGTATTAGCTTATTTCATCTGTGATTGATTGATTAACATATTGCAATGTAATTCTACCTCATGCAGCAGACTGCATTTCAGTTATAAGACTTGTGCTTACAAAAAAGTAATAAAATGAATGCATGATAAAATTACTTACTATATCTATTCTGTTCTGCTGAGAATTTTGCAACATTCATTCGTCTGTTTACGTAAAAGACCCACATATGACATAGTTGTAATGACTAATCATTGATCAGTAGTGCAAATTGTCAGCAGAAACAGTTCATGTGGACAGGGTGTCCGTGATCAACGTGCAGTTCAAAGGTTAGTGTGCTTGATTCTGTTCTGAAGGTTAATTGGCTGCAAAAGATTGAGGCAGTGGGATTCTTACAAGATTATACAAACATGCACTAAATATCTGTTCAGGATTCTTAATTGTTCAGCTCTGATCATTGCTGGTTTTCAGGGATAAAAAGATGATAGCATACATTACGGCACAATAATAAACATATTAATGATGACGGTAATTTAAAATAATGAAAAGAATATTTTACTGAAATAATTAAAGGCAGGAGAAAGAGGACAACAAAATAATAATAAAACATAATTATCCCTGTTTTTGTTACTGTGTAATGTAAATGTAAAACAAAACAGGATTTAGACCCAGGCTCGGTTGTTGTAACGTTTTATTTCTCTTACAACTGCCCCTGTACCTTTAAGAGAGTTGTACAGTACTTCCGGGTTAGAGGGGTGAGCGTGGACAAATCCAAAACATTAGTAAGTAACTCAAGCTGGAGCTGGGGTATTTCGATTTCTATTTATAAATCAGATTTGGCTTTTTCAAAAGCGTAGCTGCAATTTAGCCAGCGTGTTTATCCGCACCAGCAAACGTAACAGATTCTTCTGAAAATGAGATTATTGACCGCCGCCTACAGTTTATGTTATTTCACACAATATGAATGTGGCCTTTGCAGTCAACCAACAACAGCCGTGTGTTACTTCAGAGCTTCATCAGCTTACGCCTGTTATTGACTTCAAGTTGGCTATATTACAAGTGCACTTAACCTTCTTTCAGTTAACGATACAGGTTAAAATGAGATACGATTGAAACAAGAAATTTACAATTGATCTGAGCCATTATAAGTTAAATGCAAAAACAATTATGCATGTTGCATTTAAGTGCAGACAACGATCTTAGTGTGTATATATAAATAATTATTCATATATATTATTTAAAAAAACTTTGATTCCTATATATTCCTATATGGATAATATAGTGTATGAATATAGTACACAGTATAGTGATTTTT
>JAUCNO010002946.1:0-10198 GCA_032353835.1 Enteromius viviparus | reverse complement strand
GACGCGCAAGTCTGTCAGTGCGCAGGTTTCGTGCATCTAATACAAATGCGTTCCAAACGGTATATGAAGATCACGGATTCTTCGCGATCGATCTACTAAACGTTTTGACAAATTATTCCTCAGAGCCATCGGGGTGGCCGTAGCGCTGCCATTGAGGGGTAGACTGATATCGGCCTGTTCAATTATCGATGCCGATATTGAGCATTTTATGGTTAAAAATGTGTGAAATAATTTTAAAAAAATGTAAAGAAAGTTATTTTCTTAAAAGTAAAAATTCTTGATTTTTACACTTATTGTCATTTTAACACCAGAAATACATATTGGTTCAAAATATTGGTTATCGTTTAGTATCTGTAATAATCGGTATCGGCTCAAAAAAAATCTTGGTCGAAGACTAAAAAAATATTAGTATGAATGGGGAATATGGCACTCAAGCTTCAAAAACCATGCCAAACCATCACAAAAGCAGTCTATATATAAAGTCTTCTGAAGCCCTATGATGAATAAAAAAAGCAGATATTGCATAACTTCAGAGGACTTGGCACACAGTGTCATATAGTGCATATAGTGCATGTGACCAAAATATTCTTCAAAAATTCTATTACATACTAGGATGGGTTAGAAATAGCACAAATTTGGTAAATAATGACAGAAATTATATTTTGGGGTGAATTATTCCTTAAATCTTAATGCTTGTGCTATGCTATAAAAATTGTGTATTTTGAACAAGTGTGGAATACCTTAAGGAATACAGAAGACGTTCCTTTCATTTCAAACCCCAATCTATATCTGAGACCAGGGAAATTCCTATTATGATTGTTCATGATTACTAAAAGCGTGCATAAATCTTTCTAGGTGGTGTGGACCTACATTAACCCCACTGCTCAACATCACCTTAACTTAAACCATAACGATAGCTGAAGTAATTTGTTCCACATGTCCAAAACAGAATCCAAGATTAAATTAGAATTAGTCACAGGACTTCTCTCAATATCTGGCACATAACTCTAAATGCTATGCATATGTCAAATTAAAAGGAAATGCAAAAGCAGCAAATAGAAAATGCAGAAAAAACATCTCACAGAAATGCATCATTTAAAAGAAACCACTTTAATCAATCACTATCACTGTGCAATGCATGATAACACCTGTTTCACATTTGTTTCCCTCTTTTACACCAAATCTTCCTGTCTTTTCTGCCAGCCCTTTTAACTGCACTAACTGCAAGAATGTGACATTTCACTCTTTACCCTCAACTGCATTACCTGTGTAATTTCTTTATGTGAACAATGTATTTATTCATATAAGACACAGCTAAGGCTTAGCTAAAGTGCCAATGGAATGGAAATATTAAATGACAGAAATGCTCAACATGTTTTAGCCAACACATGCCACAAATAAAACAAACCATTTTCATCAGAACTTGCTGCTTGTCAATCTACATGCAATCAATTTCAAATATGTTGATCATGTTTGAATTTAATCAATCTAGTCCACAAAGGATGACTATTTTCATACATTCAGTTTTCTTTTGATTAGAGCTGATTGCTTCTCTCACAGAAAAATGACAAAGATTAGCTTACAGATATTGAACATGTTCTCATTTTCAAGTTACAACTCCCTCACTCTAGGCAGAAATTCATCTTGCCTTAGTAGTACATTACAGTTGGACTTGGACAAGAGCGAAGTGAGAGAGCATGTGCATTCTTGTAACGTCTTATGACTTTTTGATTTTTACTGCCCAGCAGCCATTGATTCATAAACGTAATTGCATATTTCAACGTATAGATTTTTCAGCTGCAAATGGTTTCAAGGGGGGAAAACTACACTGATCCAGCAAAAAACTGAGAAGTCTCTTGTCATCAAAGGAGTAGTCTGAAGGGGGGGGAAACTAGTTTGCGTAATTCAATACACACCTTCTCAGTCAATGGCCCTGTGTAGCTCATGTTGAGCAACATCTTCCTATAAACCAACAGTGCTTGAACTTCAGTTTCCCACAACTGTAAACGTAAAAGAATATACCAGCATGGTAACTTACAGTTGTGAAGTTTACAGGAAGGCAGTCCTCCCCTCTGAAGGTGCACTGCAAGAGCATGTCGTTGATATCATGGCCCGTGCGGTTGTAGAAATCCGTCATGTTGAACAGCTTGGGCTTGAAGTTGACAAAATTACCCTTCTCCTTCAACAAAGAGAGGACTTCAGGCTCAGCCAGGTGAGGGTTAGCAATCTGATAGTTCTCGTTAAGCAATGCCAGCAGCTCTCCGACGTGGTATAGATCATTCTTCGTGATCTTCGAGAAACGAAACTCGTTGAGGTTGCAGAAGGTGATGGCCGGAAAGGTGAGGTTGGGCGCCGCCACCTCGTCAAGTTTGGTGACGTGGGGGAACTCGAAGTAGTAGTATACTCTGTCCATGCACACAAACATCAGGAGACCCAAAGAGCCCATGAAGGACAGCGTCCATAAGAAACGGCGAAACGTCATGTGGCCATAGGCGAATATGTGGCTCATTCCATGCAGTGTGGAGGAGTTGGCGAAAACTTGCAAGCTGGACGGCCTTACGCTTTCAATGCTGTCTTCAGAGTCTCCCTTCATGGCTGTCATGGGTATCCGGTGAGACAAATGCTAGAAAGTGTGCAACGAGGCAAGTCTAAACGCTTGAAAAAGCAGCAAGTCTTTGAAGAGGTTCTTTGCGATTTCTCAAGGAGCTCTCCAGTCAGTGGCAGTCCTCACTCCATCTGCGACCGCTTCCGCCGTCTCTAAAAAAGCAGCTGTCATTCCATGCAGAACCAAACACAATGACAGCTCCAGAAAAACCAAGTCACATGAAAAGACTGGAGTGACGCCGTCAGGTTTCTGAGGGACAAAGCACAAAGAAGTGAAGGGAAACCAAAACACGCTGATGGAAATGAAAGATCTCGCCTTGGCGAGAGCAGCTGATTGGAGTGTGCCTCCTCCAGTCGGCACAGAATGGCTTTACATCGCTATGACAATGGCATGGAATGAATTAGTGAATGGGAAGATTACAAGCGGCGAGCGTCTGTTGCTCGTCGCCAGCTACGTCCCCCTGCGCCACTCCCCTGGTGAAAATCAAGGGTCATAGACCTCCTCCTAGCCCACCTCTGCGTTTGACAGCCTCAGCCGGGATCCTTGTCTCTCCTGGATTCACGGCGAGCCGTGGCAAGCGCTGCCTCCTGATGTTTTGGAAAGCCAACGTGGTGGTCTCGCCCCGGACAGCCAACGTTTCTTCCTCCAGATCTGGAAATGAGGATTTATGCACCTCTGCCGGCTGCCTGCCACCCCTCCTCTCTCTCCGTTGCTCTTTAGTAGTCAGGATCCATCCCACTGCTGAGCGTCTGCTTCACCACAGCCTCAGTGTGTGTGTGTGTGTGTGTATGTGCAAGAAACATGGGGGGAGGGTGCTAGCAGGGCTGGGGGTGCTTCGACTCTGGGTTTCGTATGATAGGAAAAGCTCTCAATGTGCAATGCTGTATTTCAGCTACAGGTAGTTGCAGAGAAGCAACCATCTGCGCCATGTGATTGTATCGGAGGATGGCTGGTTTTGCAGAGAAGCACATGCTCATTTTCACCACTAAACCTGCATATTAATGTAGCTGGAGTTTTACAAGGGATTGGAGATGATTTTGTAGCTTTCTGAGTGGTAATGGATGTGTCCGTCATTAGAGACCAGCTTGATTTATTGACTGAGGTTTAATCAATGTGCATTGTTTTTTGGGGGGTTAATAGTTCAGGGATCACTTGCAAATCGAGCCTTTAGCGACATGAGATAATGGCAGCTATGATGCTGAAGGGAGATAAATTACCATAACAATGGGTGAACAGCAAGGGATAGAGATCCTTCTCAACCGAATTAAATCAATATCCAATCAATGTCCCAAGAGGAGGTTGGGACCTCAAGACATAATGCTTTAAATGTATTTGTTGAGGGGTCTCTTTTTTTAAATAGATGCAACTCAACAGACGTCAAATTGTTTTTATTTGACAAACAAAAATAGCTTCAGAACTGTTCACAGAGCCCAGATGGAGTTTGAGCACATGCACTCATATTTTGCAAATATTGTAATGTCTGGATCTTGTTTACAGGCTCTCCATTATAGCAAATATGCTGAGCATGAGGATTAGCATATTACAATATTATTCTGCATATTTCTACATGTAAATTGCTGGGAGCAGCATACTGTGAATCAGTTGTTACGTTTAGACTCTGCAAGCCTTGCATGTGTAGGTAGCATATCCAAAACAAGTCTTGAATAAAAGGCAGACGAATAATGCAACAACTAAAACCGGTTTGTATTTCACATACCTCGGCATGATTGATTCCCAGACATTCCCGGATACGACAGATGCGGTTTAGCTCTTTGTGAACAAGGCAAAACACAAGAGCAGTACTTTTTTTTAGATGCGCTATTAAGAAAATAAAAAGCAAAAGATGGAAACAGAGTGTTACTAAACTAGATTTAATTTTTAAAGCAGGGCTTTAAATGCAGGAGAAAAGCATTATTAGAGAGTGGGCAGTGCCTCCTACATCCAAACATCACCATTGAGCTTTTAACATGCCACTGGCCTGACCAAATATGCTATTTGCTTTATTTCCACTTTAGTTGCACTCTGGGAAATAGTGACTGGTGTTTTGAGAAATGTTCCTACTTTCACCTGAGGGTTGAATGAATAAAAGATTGTACATGGTGACCAGTGATCGACAGCTGAAATCCTATAACACACACAAGTCACCAACAATCGCACACACACTGCATTTAAAGTCCAGCTTTAAAAATTAAATCTAGTTTAGTAACACTTTTTTTTTTTCTCCATCTTTTGCTTTTGATTCTTAATTCCCTTAAATCGTATTCACCTTCAATACCACGACTGAGGTGAGACTGAGGAGAGCAAGGCACGGTTTCCCCAACTGCAATGGCTGCCCACTGCTCCGGGTGTGTGTGTGTGTGTGTGTGTGGTTGTTCACTTCTCACTACTGTGTGTGTGCACATTGAATGGGTTAAATACAGAGCACAAATTCCTAGTATGGGTCTCCATACTTGGCCACAAGCCACTTCACAAAACCAAAAATAGTTATAATAAAAATGAGCTGGTTTTAGCCGTTATTGGCAGGTAATCGCTTACAGGCTTTTTGTCTAATTGTTTATTGGTCTCCTGCATCGACTTGGAAAATTTTTGCTTCGACTTGCTATAACAGTGCAGTTCTGAGGGCTTGCTTATTCACTTGACCCTTTTCTTCACCATTTATCTTTGAGCCAACCATCTGTGGATTTGGGTCATTATCCTGTTGCAGGCTCTCCACATATTGCCGTTTCAATTGGTTTCACTTCAGCGCAAGACAGAAGAAGAATATCTGGAACATCACTAAACAATTAAATTAACTTGGGATGATGTAGACTGCCGTTTTTAGACTGGAACAGAATTTAATTCAGAGCCGAAGCGGAGGCTTCCTTTACAAATCATGAGCGTAAATGTAAATTGGCCACACCCTAAAGAAAGTTCTATTGAATTTACAGGAAGTGAAAATTAAGCACTCTTCTAACCTGGTCTAAAAATGATTCAAGGAATAGTTCACTTTCAGAATGAAAATTTCTCAAAAATGTACTCACCCCCATATCAGCCAAGATGTTTGTGCCTTTCCTTTTTCAGTCGAAAATAAATAAAGGTTTCTAAAGAAAACATTTCATACAGTGGATTTCAACGGTGGCCAATTTAAAGTTCATACTGCAGGTTCCAAGCAGCTTCAGGGTGCTTTAGATGATCCCAGCACAGGAATAGGAGTCTCATCTACTCAAACATTTGGTCATTTTCAAATCTTGCACTAGCTTGACCTCCCCATGCATGCAATATGTACAGTAGGTGGATACAAACATGCAAAGGAAAGTCAAAAGCCATTTACAACAACAGAAAAATTGTACATTTTAAAATGAGAACGTTCTATTCAAATTTCAATTACGCAGAAAAGCCATTCCCAAACAATTACAAATAAAGCACATTCTGGGATGTAATGTATACGAGGGAACATATGGACCACACAATTATTGATTGATGTTTGACATCTGATCAATATTTTCAGAGCCTCATTCACCACAACCGTACAAGCTCCTGACATCTGTCAAGAAATGCACAGCAGCATGTCAATGCTGAGAGCTTGGCAGAAACGATGAGATTTCTCCTTCAGGGAGTCGACCCCTAGTCGTAAGAGGGCATGAGGAACAGGCTTACTGTCATTCATAAACCGGTTTACATCAACTGGAGTACTTACTCTGCAGCCAACCCACTGTGACTCCTCTTTTCCTGCTTGTGAACACAAATAATAGAGATAATTCACCCCAAAACAAAAAAGCTTTGAAAATATTTCCTACACATTTGGATGAAAACCCAGCTGTGACAGATGCACTTGAGAAATAAAGTTTCAGTCTATAAACTATTTATAGTTTTCTGATTTTGATAATGCTTTTCAGGGTTGAATAACATTAAAAGTGTAATTGCTCATATCAAATGATCTGTTTAACAGCCAAAGGCCAGTGTAGACCTGATTTCGAGGCTCATTTACCTACTACGTGCCTAAACAGGAAGTGATAGACAAGCAGGTGTTGATGTTCTGCTGTTCACATGATCACATCATGAAGTGCCACAATCCACAATGCTTTATTATAAGCCTTTTTATACTAATAAAAAAGATTTGAAACATACAGAATGTTTATCCCACAATGACTTCTTATTCATCAAAACATCAAGGGACAAAATTTAGATTTCTCAGTTCATGACCCCTTTAAAATTCATTTATGAAGTTATGGCCAATAACTTTTAAATTTAATGCCAACTAAAAATTCAATCTTGTTAAACACACAAACAAAGCATAATAACCAACATATGTGTTGATCATTCAGTTTCATTATATGGAAATATTGGACATCTTTGGCGTTCAATGGAAGAAGAAAAACTAAAAACAAAATGGGTTTGAAACGATAAGAAGAAGTGTCAAGTTTTATGCTAACACATTATGCTACATGAAATATATTCTGTATTCAGGAGCAAAAAAGACAAATTATAACTCGGCTATGTATGAATATGAAATCAAAGAAATAACTAAAAAGACATTCTTCCATCTAGATAAACAACGACTGAAGAAAAAAGCAGCACAGCAGGGAGAACGTGGCCATCCACATATATAAAAGCACATTCACCAGACACGTGTCATTTACCAGATAAAAAGGATGAACTGCCCATTGTTTTACAGGCTGTGGGAACACACTCAAAATCTCATTCAGCTGAGAATATCGCTGAAGTCAGCTTAAACGCTGGAGTAAGACATGCACACTAAAGTGCGATGCCTTAAGACAGATGCCGCAGCTAATATGAAAGTGCAAGCATCTTAAAACTGAGACAGATTATATGTATCGCCATCTCATTTCAAACCACTGAACTGCCTGTAACAGGCAGGGTCGCTCCACTGATGCCTGCTGAGACATGCTGTAAACACTGAAGGGATCATGACGCTTTGCAGTTTTGCAGCAGCCTCTTGAGACTGTTTACTGAGAAGCGACGGTGAGCATAATGACACTGACCACACTGCTTGACCCAGGAAATAAATCATCGGACATCTGCGGCCAACCTAATGCAATCTAAGTCTGTGCGGCGACTAGTGGCGGTATGATGACGCCCAAACACCTCATTTACTTCTTTCAGGATATTGGATCCGTGTTGTTTGTTTGTTTATAGTTTACTGTAATATCATGCCAGCTATACCACTGCTATTTTCTTCCTTCATTAAAAATCTTTTCACATGGATCAAACCTTGAGAGTCTATTAAAAAAAAATGGCTCAAAGTTATATGAGAATAAGGAGCATAAGGAGGATCCGTTTGTTAAGTCAGTGTAGAACTGATCAAGGCTATAAAGGTTCAAATGTGCCATGTTACTCAAAGCTCTGAAATATGCAGTAAAATTTTATGGAATGATTTGATTATTTTCACTTATGCCATTCCAATTATTTCATTTCATGGTACATAGATTTCCACATTGTATAGCACATGCCAAATATGGGCAGCTTTAATGGATTTTTTTGTCATTTCTTATTATATAGAAGAGAGCTTAATTTACACTTTGGCATTTGGCAGATGGGTTTGTCCAATGTGACATAAATTGCAATCAAGCTAAAGATTTTATTCAATTCATTAATTTTCTGGGAATCAAAACCATGACTTGGGCATTGCTGGCAACATACTCTACTATACTGAAAGGAATCTAAACAAAGACTCTTCTAAATCTTATTGTTCTATATGAACTGATGAGAATAAACACAGGCCCCAGTTTTTGTTAACCAAAGCTGTTAATTGAAATAATGTTGTGTTGGCAACTAACAAAAAGTTAGGAAAAGTACTGTGCAAAAGTCTTAGACCACTAGTATTTTCACCAACAAAAAAAAATGGATTAAGTGGGTTATTTCTATCTTTTGCGGTAGGGTGTCATTGGAAATCTCAGTTTACATTTCCAAACATGGTTTTTGTCATTAATCGTAAAAATGCAGTGAGATTATTGTCTGATAACAGCCAGTCCTCCACACAGAGATCTGATCATCATTCGACTGTCTGGAATCACAGGAAGTAACAGAACAAACTGAGACAGAAGTCTCCAAGAAGAAGAAAAAAAAAAAAAAACTACCTGGAAAGCTACCTGGAAAACTATAAGCAAGTGTATCTCGGAACAGAAGCTAACATCAAATATTTTATATGATTTAGTTAATAGAAGTTAATTGATCAATTAAATCTATTTATGGCATTATTTTTGAGCATTTTTACACGAGTGTCTAAAACTTTGAACTGTACTGGAGCTTTCCAGGTAGGTTTCTTCCTTCATCTTGGAGACGTCACAGTTCTTCTCAGTTTGTTCTGTTACTTCCTGTGATTCCAGACAGACTGATGATGATCAGATCTCTGTGTGGAGCACTGGCTGTTATCAGACAATAATCTCACAGCATTATTACGATTAATGACAAAAATAATGTTTGGAAATGTAAACTGAGATTTCGCTACCGCAAGGACAAAAATAACAGACTTAAAACCTTGTTTCTTTTGTTTTTTTTATGTTGGTGAAAATACTAGTGGCCTAAGACTTTTGCACAGTACTGTGTATATATATATATGTGTATATATATAAACCCAAATATACCTTGGATATATATACCTAATATACCTAATCCAAGTGCATTTGAATAGTATGATGATATACAACAAAGCTGTATGAATATTATGAACAGGTTTTATAAGCTTCGATTCAAAGAAACAAATCCTTTTATTCAGCAAGGATGCATTATATTGATCAAAGACATTTATGTTACAAAAGAATTTAATTTTTTGCATGTTTTATTCATTAAGAAATCCTGCAACAAATGCATTGATAATAATAAGAAATGTCATGTGGGCATCAACATATTAGAATGACACTGAAGATGAGTAACGATGCTAAAAATCACATCACAGAAAAAAATTACATTTTAGAATAGAAAACTTACTTTAAACTTACTTTAAATATCTCACATTATTACATTATAGTTAATCAAATAGAAACATCCTTCTTGAGCAGCTAACTTCTATTAACCTCAAACTTTTGAAAAAAAGAGAGAGAGAAAAAAAAACAGGCCGTTAATGAGAAGCAGACACTTAAAGCCACTACAAACGCTTTCTGGCTCTCAGCCGAGTCGCGTGCGTTTGGAAAACTGCTCGAATGCTGCGGCCACAGAAACACGGCCAAGTGTTCCTGATCAAACCGATGCACAGACTTCAGACAAGAGAAGTTCGGAGGAGCAGCAGCTTGAGAAGTGAATTAATCAGACTGTTTAAATGAGTTGAGAGGTTAATCTGTGGAGGTGTTAAAGAGCTGTGATAAATGATGTGTTGGGTCTGGCACCAGTGGGAATAGATCCACTGATAATAAGAACACTGTCAGAACACTGGCGCTTTTCCACTGCGTGGTACGACTCGGCACGGTACAGCTCGTTACGGCACGGTACGGGTCAGTTCGGCTCGGTTTGCGCTTCCACTGCAGTTTAGTACCGCTATAGAGTGGGCGGGATTATTCACGTGTCGTTATAGTTGCGCTGGCTCTACTGCCGTGACATCATCGTAAACGCGCCACAAACAAACACACAACAATGGAGCATTTTTCATTCCGCGTCGCT
>JAUCNO010002945.1:0-10199 GCA_032353835.1 Enteromius viviparus | reverse complement strand
TGTGTACTTACACTGTGATTACATACTAGATACACATCTAGTTACTATGAAAGTACACAGGTACTAGGGACACTTAAGATAAAGTGGGACCGAAATTACCTCTCAGAAAATCAAAACCAAAATGTGTTAAATGTATGACAACAGACAAAATCATAAATGATTAGATAGCAAATAAACATACCTTGATAAAAATAATATTGACTGCATTAAAATGTATTGTCTTTGTTTCTAAAGTTGCTTTGGATAAAAAAGTCTGCTAAAGGATCAAATGTAAAAGTAATGTATAATGTAAACATAATTGTACAGAAACACTACGGTTTACACTGCATACTCACATACACATACACAATGTATAAAATGTGTGTAATTGTTATGTATGCTACAGGAATACTGTAGAAATGTACTGTGTACGTAAACAAACTTTATATTAATAAAATTAATAAAACTCATTGCCAGCCTCTGGCGACAGACAGAAATTGCTGCTAGTGTGAACAGGGCTTCAATCTGTTTAAACCCCTCCTTTCCCGTGAGCTCTCAATGCTGATTGGTCATATCGTGCAGTCCTTTATGATTGGTCTACCACTAAACTTTCTGACATTACTAGGGATGCTTTCAGAGAGAATACGATAACTAGTTAGCACCACTACCGTGGAAAGTCCTCAAAATTTGCTTTTGTAAGCGAACCAGGCACACCTACGTACGTTATGAACTTCAGCATTGTATAATGCATTACATCGTTTATCATAATTTAAACTAATGAGACAGAGAGACAGTCAGGCTGCATCAGTCACAGTATTAGACTACATTAGGCCCACAGCTGAACAACAGAACTACAAAAACGTAAGTTAGCCGGTTATCAAGTCATCTGCAGGGTTGTTACACAACATAATGCACACAAATACATATTTGAATGATCGCAGGGAAATACAATCATCAATTATTTCATGTAGAAGTTCAGATGAGTAAGCCGGTCCAAATAAACTGGGCTCTGATCCATCTTTTAAAACCAAGTGTTTGGTGAATACCATGTTGTACTCCAAGATTGGAAAAGCAGTCATAAGAAAAACGAGCCAAACACAACAAGAGACTGTACTGCTGAGGTGTTGATGAAAAAATGAATGTTTCGGAAGGGCATATAAAACAAATTTACTCTCACAGAGCAGGATACAATGTCTTGACATGATGTAATCCACGTGGAAATTGTACTGTTGGCGACGTAGAACGTGGGCGGTTTGTGTGAAGCAGATATATTTTGGTTCACTTTATTTTACTTTATGTGTATTTACTCAAGGAAATACTAGGTAAATAAGGTAACTACATGGGTAAGGTTAGATTTAGGGTTAGGGTCAGGGTTAATATTAAGTTATTACCTAGTTATTGTATTTGCTATACAGATATTTGTATATTGTATATTTGCATATTGTATAAACAACAACAGCAAAAAACTAACAAACAAAAACAACAACAAAAACATAATTTTCATCAGTTGTTAACTCGATAACCAATGTGACTAACCGATGCATAAACTGCCCAGAGCAGATCGCTTAGCCCTTTGCATTAACTAGCATTACAATGAGCAACACATTTGTGGATTATAGATTAGGGAAGGACTATTTGCTTAGTTGCTAATTAGCATGCATATTACATTCATAATGTCTGTTTATCAGAACTTATAAAGCACATACAGTAGTACTTAACCTAACCCAATACTTATGGAAGCCTGTTTCTGCAACTGAATGAAAAACAATAATACACAGTTATAGCAACTCATTCAGCAATTGTGAGTTTACATTTCACAATTAAGACATTTTTTTTCTTTCTTTTGTTCTTTCTTCACATAACTGTGAGTTACAAAGTCAGAATTGTATAATTAAAATAAATAAAGTCAGAATTGCAAGATAAACTCACAATCTTTTTATTTCTTCTCACAAATGCTAGTTTATATTCTTGTGGCTTATTAGCATGCATACTACTAGCATGTTGTCTGTTTATATTTCTACAGTACATACTGTATTAATCCATGGTCTCATTCTATAGCCCTTTAACCTACCTAATAAAAATAACAACGTTGGTTAGTTAAAGGTTACTTACTATCAATCAGCTACAATTCAGAGTTAATTAATTAACATTTGATAAGATAAGATAAGATAAGATAAGATAAGATAAGATAAGATAAGATAGTTGGCATTGATAACAAAATTGTTTACCTTTTTGTTTGTCCTCACTTGTATGATGAGAAACCGCCGGTAGAAGTCAAGCAGACTGTTTCAGTAAATATTGTTTAGCTAGAGGTTATGAGAAGTATAACAATCATTGTTTCATACACCAGGAGTAAATATTCACTTGTGCATCTGAAACAAACACAGAGGACTTTGAATGTGTGTGTGTGTGTGTGTGTGTGTGTGTGTGCTTCAATCTCTTCCTACTTTATGCTATCTCATGTCAGAGAGAAGTAATTAGATTTCTAACAGCCATGTTTGTGCAACTGGAACAGATCGTTGAGTTTGTTAAAATAATGCATTGACCAGTATCAATTTACAATCTGTATTTATATATGTTAGCTCAGATTCAATAAATAATGTTAACAGACACAACTTTTGGTTTCAACAATGCATTAACAAATTAATAAATTAATATACTTTTTTTTTCTTTGTTAGTTCATATACAGTTAACTAATGTGAAATGTATGCACAAATCATTCTTTGTGGAACTCCATTCACAAACCTGACTGAAAGAACGATTAATTTATCGGTAAATAGATGTAATCAGAAGAAAAAATATATATTTGTTCATCATAAGTATTAATAAAAAAATGACTGGATTTTCACGTTTCGTTGAACTGCTTCTTTAAACTCTAAAAACCCAAATCTGTATTCAGTGGCTGAATTGCTTTCAAAGTTCCCAACCGTCCTGCAAGTCACAGGACCGCTGTGCACAGCTGAGATGTTTCACATGATTTTAGAAAAATAAAGATGTGTCTAGACAGGAGCCTAATCGAATTTCCAAGGAACCAATATTCTGTGTAGATCAAAGACCACTGTAAACAGATTTGAGGTTCTTCAAACAATAGCCAAGAGGGCACGGTTAAAGGGAACATTTCAAGATACTAAATTCAATAAAACCAATAATATACGGCCATCATGAAAAAGGTGAGAATATTACCGTAAACAACTGATGCAATAAAGCAGGCCTTCTCAGTCCATGATCCACTCACATGTCAGATTAGTGAAAAACTGCAATTCAACATATACTTATGTGGATTTGTGAATGTGTAAAGGGAAAATCTGATAAATTTGGAAACTTTAAGGGGGAAAAAAGTAAATAATTAACTAAATTCACTATTTTAAACATATTTATTATACTTTATATTGCAAGCAATATGACTTGAGCAGGTGTATTTTAGCATGGCTGTGGCTTGTTGTTCAGTTACAGTAAAATGTAACTCAATGGACAAGTATGCAAATAACCAGCAAGGATTGTCCCTTAAACCACAGGTTCAGGATGTGTCGCTGTTCCAGAGATGCATCCAATCCTAACCTAAAAAAGTCAGATTAGAATTAACAATAGCACTTTGGGTTGTTCTTCATGTAACACTGAGGAAGCAGTTGTGTGATATTACTCTTATAAAGCAGTTGAATGAGATAATGCTTAGTAACTTACATTTTAGACACAGTAATTGGCAGTTACTTTGTCTGCTTTTCTTCCACCAAGTTCCAAACAAAGGCAGCCAAACACAGTGGTGATGTTTCATTGCTAAACATTCAGTGTTTTGTGTAAATTGGTAGAGGTAATGAATCAGCGTTTTGAGTAAATCAATTCAATTAACCAAATAAAATTACCCTTACTCATTTAAGGTAGGATCCATTTCACTTTTAGACACTTATAAACTTTTCAAAGCACTTTCCCCACCACCATGTTAACGTGTGTTGCAGTTCATCAACTAGACGAGCATTTCATACAAACAAACCTTCAACCCCTTGATTTTAAGTCTTCCTACAGTATGTGTAAATTTAGGCATCGCCATATGCCACTTAATTTATCCTCATCCCACACAACTCTGTGTTATATACATTTACTGATTATTTTCATATTTAACTTTATACTAATTATTTAGAATAGAATAGCTTGTATTGTCAATGTTCACCTGTAGAACAAACCATTTTTGCCCTCACACAAGTAAGGAAGAATGTACAGTACACACAACAATGAATCAATCAATCATACAGAGAGTAAAGAGTGCTAATGTAACACGTGCACATAAGTCAGTGCCAAAGCTTATACCAAATGTGTACAAAAAACAGATATAGTGCAATATAATAGAATTGAGGGTTTAAATATATATGTATGTGCAGTATATTGCACAGCTACACCGGTAGCTGTCAGAGTATTAGTGTAAAGTACTTAGTATTCAAACTCTAAGCTTGTGATGAGTGAAATGCCTACTAATTAGCTGGAGTTCAGTTCGAAGATAGAATGTGGATAGAAACTGTTGAAAAGATTGAAGAGGTGGTTTCTGGGGAGGGAAGAGTCCTTTATTATACTTCTGGCCCTTTTGTATGCATCTGGTTTCTACCCTAAGCTAACTGAAATTGTCTTAATGGAAAGTCTATAACATACTTTGGTTAGTGTAAAACAGCATCTTTTTTTACAGTCAAAAACACATTTTTCACAGCAAGCTATTTTGCTGCATGTTTCTTGAAATGTTAATGAGCTCCGCTGACCCCGCCCCTCTCTTTTGTGGGTTATTGAGCCCATAGACATATAAATACCTAGACACCTCATTGGCCACTTTGACCCGTTGCTGCGATACGTCAGCGCGCCCACCATCTTTCTCCGGGCAAGACTGCTTTAAAAACAAATGTCGGTGAATGGAGGAGCTGCATTTTTTTTTTGATCAAATCATGATAACGTTTATATTTATCAGCCGATTTCAGTGGTTTGTGGAAAAACTAGGTTGCTGTTGGTAGAGGTGTTAGAGAGGCCAGCAGGGGTGCTCACCTTGTGGTCTGTGTGGGTCTTAATGCCCCAGTATAGTGAATACTGTCAATAGAGTACCATATTTTTTATTCATAACACCATATTTAAAGAAGATTGCTTAAAGATTAAAGAAACATGCTTTGAGGAAGGGATTTGGAGCTGGAGATGAGATGAGATGAGATGGAATGCACAGTGGAGGAAAGTACATTGAAACCAGAAAGGATAACATCCTGGAGTGGCTCGTTCCCAACTTGATGGAGCTTGAACTATTTTTATGAAAAAGAATGGACAAAAATTCTGGACCGAACATGTACGTTATGGATAGACACTCCAAACTCTAATTGCTGCCAAAGGCACTTCTACCCAGTTTTAACTCAAAGAGGACTTATGCATTCAATTATTTTCTGCTATCTATAATGTATGATAAAATTTGATAGAGTCCAAAGAGAATACTTCTTATAGGCATATTCAAAATTTTAATAACTCACTTTGGATTTATCGCATTTTATGGTGTTATAGCACTGGGGCCATGATGTCTGTAACCGGCAGTTTAATGTTTTAATTCCCGTTAGATTTTACCACACATTATATTGTTACACGATGAAACTATTACATTTTTAATGTAAACATAATCCTTATTGTGCACTGACTTCAAGTAGGCTATACTGAATTGATCCGTTTATGGAAGCCGTGTGAAGAAATCCTCAGAAAGCGTGTGTTATGACTCATCCTCCTTCATCTGCATACACATCAACACCTCACTGTAATTTAAGGATTACTCCGACAATCTGTCATCTGGGCCAAGGCCAAAAACATACGTCTTCCACCTTGGCTGGCAATGTAAAAACAGCTTCATGTTTTACTATGATGCCTTCCTATGTCCCCTTCACCTCATTAACAATGCTGCGACGCAGTGGCGATTATTATGATTCATTACCAGGTTCGGAGAGCAGCTGTTGCTGACATAATGTTTCCTTCTCTTGCAATTTTGGATTTTGGAAACTGGGGAACTGTACAATATGGTGGTCATTCAGGAGCCATTTGTGAGATACGACATGCCCCATACCCAAAAAAGCAGTATTATAGACCTTTATTTGCTAGAAAACAAAATACATAAACTAGGGCTATTTGGTTATGTTCTAGTAAATTGGGCTTTGGGGATTTAACTTAGCCACAAAGTGTGATGTTGGAGACAGTATTTAACAGTGCTGCTCTACCAATTTTGGATGAGAGACACATGGTGTTTAACAAAATAAACTTTAACTCTATAAACCTTTTGTGTGATTATGTAACCTCCCCTGGCCTCATAATTATCAATTATCAAAACAACTATCACTACGCCAAACTTACAAAAACAACTTCTGTCTCTAAATGCTAGTTCTTTAACAAATAAAATCTCTTTTAAGATGTCATATTCTATCAATTTTATTTATTTATTTAACAGATTTTTTAAGTAAACATCAGAATAACTTATGTGATATTTTCAGATAAACACTTATTGGACTGAGTTTGTGACAAATGTTCCTCAAAAGATCCTAATGATCAAATTTGAGACCATTGAGATCTTATTATTATTATTTTTTTCTTCCAAAAATAAATAAATAAATAAAAAATAAGATCTCAATGGTCTCAAATTTGATCATGTATATATAGCATTTGTTCCCTCAGTGACTGGGAAAAAAAATATATAAAAAATACTGAGCTATTTTTTTCTCATACATGCATCACCCTGACCTTTAAGCTCATCAGAGTTTACTTTGCGGATGATAAACTCACTATGAGGTTAATGCACAGTTGTATTAGCTTTTGCAAGCAAATTGGCACCCAAACAGAAATTAGTCACTCCATTAGTCAGTTATGTTCAGGGGAGATTTGGCAGTTTATACGACAGTTAGTTCCAGTTCTCTAATCTAATCGGGTGAGCAGCATTCCAAGTCAACCACAAGAGATTTAACCAATCAGCACTGGGACGTTTCATTAGCTGCATCCTAATTTACATACTGCCATTGCAGGTAATAAGCAACTTCACAATTTTGCATTTCACCAATTTGGCGTGAAGGTCCTGCATTGCTTGTCTTCAGGAGTCATCAAAGAACTAGCATCCATTGGAGCTAGTCCATTAGTTATTTGACTGTGAATCACAGGTGGGATATTGTTTAATTACAATAAGTTTGCTAAGGAAACCTGTATATAAAAGAGCTATTAGCAATACTTGATGGACCTGTCATTCTGGATATCTGTTACTCTAGATATGGGTATCATATCATGTTTTTTTTTTTCATGATTCAGACAGTTTAATTGCTTTTGTGAGAACACAGACCTGATTAAAAATTACTTGGTATGCCATATTGGGACCTGGAAGGTGATGTACGTTATATTAATGTATCCATCTTAGAGCAAAAATTAAATTACACACATGTAAACTAATTTTCTCTCCCTTCATCTCTCTCTCTCTCTCGTTCTCTCTCGAATGTCATTGTTGAAAGTAATGCCTATTGTCTCTGCCGCTTTGAGCATGGTTTGTTGTTTCTGTGTACGATAAGAGTGAACAGGCTCGGCTGTTTTGTTTAATGTGCCTTCAGTGTCTGACTCAGCAAATGACCGCCGGACGGTCTGTCCAGGGCTGATATAGCCCGTCCTAAATATTCCTCTTCTCTCCAGCCGTCAGACCCACAACACATCTCCCATCTGAGAGAATCCTGCTGTTGCAAAACAAAGACAGCATGCCCTCCATACAAAGACTGCTGCGCTTAAAACACGCCAAAGACATGAGAAGTAAACGGGGTAAGATGGCACATGGATGCACAGCACAATGGCATTAACAAATCTAACATCACCAGCTGAATAAAGCACTAACAGAGTTTGACCACTAGGGGTGTAATGCAAGGGGTCTGTATTAGAGGCTGACATTTTTTTTCGGGAATCCTATGGGTCACGGGATTCCCGTGGGATTCCTGAGGGTTGGAAGTCATCTTTGCTATAAATCACGGGATTGGGACAGTACAGGATAAAATAGTTGACGGGAGCGGGAATCAACCAATAGGAAAGACGAAAAAAAAAAGTAAATGCACCATTTTGTAGTTTCATTTTAATATGCCTAAAATGTAACGCAATTAAAAAATAACTACACGACCCAGCCTTCCTAGAAGCCACCTGTTTGTATATATATGGGAGCGGTACAGGAGCAGGAGTCATTTTAAACAGGAGCGGGATTGGAGTGGGAGTCATTGTTCCGAAACGGGACGTGAGGCGTGCAAACTCCAATGCAAACAGTGTTTAATAAGAATCAGAGTCAGGGTACAAAGGTAGATCGCCGGCAGACAGAGTTGTAGAAGACAAAGGCAAAAACAAAGTCGAAAACAAAGCAAGAGGTAACAGTACCAGGCAAACTGAGTCCTTAGGGAGAGGCAGAGGGGTAGTCCAAATCAAGGCAGAAATCGTTCACAGAAAATCCAACAAACAGAATAACGAGGAACTAGGAACAGGAATTAATATTAACAGGAAACAATAAACAATGAACCATGACCAGCATAGACATATATAAGTAGACGGGCTTTGGGGTCTCTCAGCATACGTCAACATTGCCGCCATCTTGGTTCGGTGAAGTTTAACTGCATTCAGATCAACTCTAAAGATGCCGGACTTTTGTGCTGCATATGGATGTTCAAACCAAAGAAATGAAAAAAACAAACAGCAAGGGATAACATTTCACAGGTGAGGGTGTCTTTCATGCATTTTATGACATTGTGGTTACCAAATTATATTGTTTCAGTCCTTTGTTGATGACCGCACGTAACGTAGTTAATCCATGCTAACGTAAGTTAGTTAGTTAGTTACCCATGCTGGCAAGTGTTTTTGCCAGTTATGAAAACCAACAATGAACATAATGTATTTATATCGATGACGACGATCACACATAAACTATAACGTTAACCATATGAAGAACGATACTGCTTGGGGTCACTTTCAGAGCGATTTGAGAACGATAAAAAGCCTGAAGCCAATAATCAGAACCCATCACATTTTAGCCATACATTATTTAACACTTGGAGAGACTTTGCTTGTCAATGGTTAGTGTGAACGCTTTTATTGCTATAATTTATTAATTAGTTCCAATGGACAGCAGCGTCAAAGGGCCTATCTAGACAGTATACATATCTATGGCTTTTCCCTACAGGATTGCAGAGCTGAGCATTTGTGTGGTAAAAACTAATGTGTATAATGTGTATTTTTAAGAAACTGGCGGATAGTTTTGCTGCATAAGACCATTATTCCTCGACTAGTATTGCGAAGAGCCCTTTGAAACAGCGTTTTTAATCTTGAAACCGCTGCACGAAATGTCCACTGTATGGAGAGAGATTCCTTGAATGTTTTCTTAAAAAAAAACTTAATTTCTTTGCGACTAAAGGTAGAAATACAGAGATATCTTGGAGACATGGGTGAGTAACATATCAGGAGTTTTTTTTTCCCATTTTTGTTTGTCCTAAAATTATAAACAAATACAATTAAAAAACACAGTGTGTTAAAAAATTAGTTTACTCTAATGTTTTATTTTATGGGGATTTTAATTTATGCAAAAATGCTAAATCTGCAACAGTGCTAAAGAGGTTAGAATCAGGGATGTTTTGTGGTACTGGTGGAATAACTATAGTTATATATTTTTTCTCAATGTTTTTAAACTATGGTATAAACATGATTATTTTACAGTAGTACAGGGTACACCCAGGGCATTAAGATGAGTTATTTTTTTTCCAATCTACGTTACGTTACCTGAAAAAGTTTATTCCTTTATGTTATTATTTTTGTTTTACCACATTACGGTGTTGCCAACTCTTAATGATTTGCATGATTTGATGACTCTTAATGAAGTCATTTTTTATATTTGGTTAAATATAAGCTTTGCACATTATGCAGTCTTGACATGTTTTAACATTTTGTTATTTTACTTATTTCTTTATTTTTTTTTGCAGTGCATTTTCTCTAATTGTGATCACAGGTGAAAACTGCATCAGAAGAGGAGGACTTTTCTGCTTCTTCACATTCTGCAGGGACAACTTGCTGAATTTTCGTTGAATCTCGAGAATTTTGCTGAATTCTGCCTAAAGCTGAAAGGAAAAAAATGACAGTATGACTATTAAAAAAATACTTTTAGAACATGACTTGCTTGTGTGTTTGTTTTTACTCTTCTAAGTGGTTGTAAATTATGCATTCTTCTTATGTTC
>JAUCNO010002944.1:0-10201 GCA_032353835.1 Enteromius viviparus | reverse complement strand
AACAAGAAAGGAGAAATTCCACAACCTTGCCTTACTCCCCTATTAATAGGAAATCTAGTAGAGGTATCAAATTGTAAAAGAAATGAGCTATTAATATCCTTATATATCATTTTAACAAATTTGATAAATTCCTCTCCAAAGCCAAACAACTCTAGTGTCAAAAATAGAAATTTGTGTTCAATGGTATCAAACGCTTTGTAAAAGTCTAGAAACAATATGATTGCCTCTGAATTAATATGACGTGCATGCCAAAACTTATGTGACAGCTCGTTTTTTTAAGGATGACGTCATCACGCACACCATTTTATTGATAAAAGGCCAGTTGGATGGAAAATTTTGCACTTTTTCCCCCTGCAAATTCTCTTTGTCGATAACAAAACAGCGTAAAAACTGGATGGAAACTTGGCTATAGTTTGTTTTAAAATTTCTCAAAGATAGTTTTAAAAACGCTAAATTTACCCTGTCATAAACAGCTCTTTTGAAATCACTCTGTTCTGTGTACTTACCCTCTTGCTCCACTGACTCCGCCCCTCTTTTTCGGATGCTCTCAGATAATCTTTTTTAGCTGTATTCATAGTGAAACTTGCTAATTAGTGCATTAATAGTAAAGGCAATTTGCAAAGATTCATTAAAAGACATTATACTCACTGCTTCTGTAGGTGAGGCTGGATCACTGCTCGCTGCTGTCAATCATCTATTGTGGGTACCACATAGGGGGGTACCACTGTATGACCCCTTTAACGATAACGGACAAATACTGGGACACAGGGAGCAACTTAAGTAGGGAAGACAATCAACGTAAAGAACTAGACACACCTGAACAGAATCACTAATTAACAGAACTAGGTCACAAGGGGAAAACACAGAGCACATGGAAAATGACAACCACAAGATGTAACAGATAGGGTGACCACCTGCTAATAAGCCCAAGGGGGGACAAGGGGTATGTTTCTGAGGGACAATGTGGGACACTGCCTGCCGCGGCGGTGCGTATCTTTTATCTTTGTGACACAGACCCAGAAAACATAATAATTTAAATATCTTCCTACTATTTTCTTTGGACATATTCCTGGTAATAAGGCTACTTTTGCTGATACTGTGACAGGCTTTAGTGTATTGCGTGTATTTGAATGCAGCTCACGGCACACTCTAGTTTGGTGAGAGTAACTCAATAGTAATACAGGAATCAGTAATATTGTAATGTAAGGCATTACTTTTAAATAACCGTAACAAGTAATATATGATGTATTACAGTTTGGAAGTAACTTGCACAACACTGAATAACACGGAGTATTGGACGCGCAAAGCAAAATAAGGATTCAGAAACAATTGTTACCTCACGCACCTGCAGCGCTTCTGTGTAGAAGAAGAACACAATAAAATGATATAGGCCTGTATAAAATGAATAAAATAAATAGTCCCAAACAAAATATAAATGCCATAAATAATTGTAAAAAAAAATCAAATAAAATACTACTACACACATGTCTACCCTGAGTTTTGTTTTATTGTTGTCATCGTGTTTTTTTTACAAGCACAATGTTTTGTGTTTATTGTCAGTGTAGGCCTACATAAATATAAATTTAAGCAATCGCGCAAATCATTTTCACGTTTCAGTTTCTATTTAAATACATTTGTTTTGGCGAGACTTTTATAAAGCCTTAATAATGAATGCCATTAATTTGTGTTTTATTTTATGATTTGTCTATATAAATTTGTACTGTAGTTTTTTAGCTGCTTATAGGCTCTATTTTTATTTGTTACTTCTGTTTTGTCAAGAAGATTTTCTCTTATTTTCTCTCAAACTTTTGTTTTTCAATAGCCCGAAAAAAAAACTTTATTTAGTGTCTATCATGTAGGCTAGATCTGTTATTCTTTTATTATTATTGTGTTATTGAAATTTGAAATTAAAAACTTTTATTGCGAGTCATATACCATATACATAGGTTATTTTTCTCACATTTTTCTGATCCATTGATTATTAGGCTACTTGTTGCAATTTTGAAAGAAAATCTTTTACATTTTTCAAACTTTTCTATTCGAATTTTGAATTGATTATATGGCATAAAAAGCATCTTGTGACTAAAAATTTAAAAGCTGTAACCTGTAGCAAATCGACCTCTGTGGCTCTCTCTGACTGTCATCAGCGGGAACCATCGGCGGAATATTAGTTCCCACCCAGACCCGGTTTACTGGAACACGTCATCACTTCCGCGAACAGGTGTTCGCGGTTATGAGGACTATTTAATTATGAGGACTATTTAAGCAAACGCTGCAGTGAAGGTAGTCGAGAAGTTTTGCTCTGCCCCGGCATCAATCCTAAGCGTTTATCTCTGTGTTTTTGGACCGCCTTGTTATTGATTTTGGACTGCCTTGTTATCTTGAACCGTTGCTTAATACCCCGACTCTCTGCCTGTTATATGGACTTCGAATCTTGCCTGTGACCCTGATATTCTGCCTGGACTCTGACCTTGCCTCTGCCTCTCTCCGATACTCCCGTTTGCTGGTATTTGAATTCTGCCTGTTTGACTTTGTTTGTGTCTCAATAAAGCTGCATATAGATCTAACGATGTCTGACTCTGAGTCTTCAGCATCACAGAAAACTTCGCCACACGAAGATCCAGGGGCTTTTTACCAGTTGGCTCATGAACTGAATCACCAAGCTTCACAACTGACTGGCCATCAGCAACAGTTGGAGCAGTTGAACCGCAGCATGGATGATATCACACAGACGCTGCAATCACTCACCACCGCCATTGCTGCACTCACGCCACTGCCAGCCGCTGCAGCTCCAGAGAGAGGAGCTGAAAACTGAGATGGCGTGTCGAGATGAGGGCAAGACATTAAAACAATAAATGGACATGACCATTCAAATCGACAACCTGCTCCGCTCTCGTCGCACCAAACGATCAGCTACCTTCACCTCAGCACCCACGTAGCCACAGCTCACGGAGTCAGAGCCCATGCAGATCGGAACCACTCATCTTACACATGAGGAACGAGAATGAAGGCTCCGCACTCATCTATGTTTGTACTGTGGACAACCTGACCTTCTTCGAGCCAACTGTCCAGTTCGGCCTCTCCGCCAGTCCACCAACCGGGTGAGTGAAAAACCTTGTCTTGTCATTCCTATAAAAATAATCCTAAGAAATCAAGAGTTCATTACCTCAGCCTTTATAGATTCAGGGGCTGAATCTTGAGGGTAACTTCATCGATAAAAGATTCAATAAGCAATGTGGTATTTTGCTCTTTTCATGTGGCTCGCGGGTGGCTGTGGCGACCTTAGATAGATGACCACTCAGCTCTGGCCATGTAACGACCATCACCAAGGACCTCACCATGAACATGGGATCACTGCACCAGGAAACAATCCGTCTCTTCACCATAGACTCACCTGACCATCCAGTAATCCTCAGTCTGCCTTGGCTGGAGCAACATAACCCCATCATCTCATGGAGTGAAAGAGAGATAACAAAATGGTCACCCTACTGTCACGATCACTGAGGTTTAAAGGAGTCACCAGGCACCACATCACCAGGACCAGGTGAACCAGAGCACAAGCACCTACTTACCCAGTATCAAGATCCGAGGGAGGCCTTCAGTAAGGAGGAAGCTACTTCTCTACCACCACACCGAGCCACTGATTGTGCCATCGAGCTCCTGCCTGGAGCCATGCCCCCCAAGGGTAGGATTTTCCCACTTTTGCAACCTGAAACAGATAGCGTGCAGAAATATATTCAAGAGGAACTGAGCAAGGGTTTAATTCGGCCTTCAACATCTCCAGCCTCTGCCGGGTTCTTCTTTGTTAAAAAAAACACGGCAGTCTAGGACCTTGTATTGATTACTGTGGTCTGAAAGATGTGACAGTAAGGTACCGTTAACCATTACCTCTGGTCCCGTCCGCCCTTGAACAGCTACGGAAGGCCCGGTACTTCACCAAGCTGGACCTGAGAAGTGCCTACAATCTCGTCCGCATAAAGGAGGGTGATGAATGGAAGACTGCTTTTCCACAACCACTGGGCACTATGAGAACCGGGTTATGCCGTTCGGGCTAGCCATCCATCTTCCAGGCCTTAGTGAACGACCTCCTCAGGGACATGCTGAATCACCAGGTGCTTGTATACATCGACGATATACTCATCTACTCGGAGAACCTCACCGTCCTGAGGCTAATCCAGCATCAACTCTATGCCAAGTTGCAGAAGTGTGAGTTCCACCAGGGATACATCATCAGCGCTGAGGGGGTGACAATGGATGAACAGAAGGTCAATGCAGTCCTCAGTTGGCCCAAGCCCCGCACCATAAAAGACTTACAACGGTTCCTGGGGTTTGCCAACTTTTACAGGCGCTTCATTAAAAGCTTCAGTCAACTGGCGGGTCCTCTTACCTCTATGACCTGCAAAGGCCCCACTGTCCTCCGCTGGACCACAGCTGGCGAGCAGGCTTTCCAGGCTCTAAAGAAACGATTTACCACGGCCCCAATCCTGCATCATCCCAACCCAGAACAGGAGTTAATCGTGGAAGTAAATGCCTCCAACTTAGGGATAGGAGCTGTACTTTCACAACGTCACGGCAGTCCACCCAAGATGTTCCCATGTGCCTATTAATCCCGAAAACTGACCTCCACTGAATTAAACTACAACGTGGGGGATAAGGAATTGCTGGCCATGAAATGTGCACTTGAGGAGTGGAGGCACTGGCTTGAGGGTTCCTGTCCTGGTTTTAACCGACCACCGCAACCTGGAATATATCCAATCTACCAAGGGATTAAACTCCAGACAGGCCAGGTGGGCTCTCTTCTTTACACGGTTCAATTTCAAAGTAACCTACCGTCCAGGCAGGACAAACTGTAAGGTAGACGCCCTGTCACGACAATATGAAGTTCCCTCACCTCACTCTGAACCCGAAAGCATCATCTCTTCCTCACTGATCCTCGCTCCAGTACGTTGGGACATCATGGCAGAAATTACTGAGGCCCAGATCCAAGAACCAGCACCTCCTGACTGTCCACCTGACAAAGAATATGTGCCAGAAACCTTACGTGCCCGAGTGATGCAGCTTATCCATGCCACCCCAAGTTCAGGCCATCCAGAAATCCAGGCAACTCAAGAACTCGTCAGCAATCGCTTCTGGTGGCCCTCTCTGATACCCGATGTCACAAGGTTTGTCCAGCGGGGCGAAACCTGTAACCTTACCTAAGCTTCGCACCAGAGACCTGCCGGCCTTCTCCATCCTTTGGAAATCCTAATATCCTAATTTACAAAAGGAAAAAAAGAAATAAAACGAAAACTAAGACTGTAACTAATAAAAACTAAACTAAAACTAAGCAATTTCAAAATATAAAAACTAATAAAAACTAGCAGAATTTGAAATTGAATTTGAAAACAAAAAGTCAAAACTAACTGATTCTCACGTCATCCTGAGACCCCGGCCCGGCTATGTGCCCAGGGTTCCTACCACACCCCGAGAGGAGGCAGACCCAGACTTAGAGTTGTTGTGTCCTGTGCATGCGCCGCGCCTCTACACTGACTGCACTCGGAGCATCAGACGCTCCCAGCAGCTCTTTATTTGCTTTGGTGGACAGCAGAAAGAGAATGCTGTCTCCAAACAGAGGTTGGCACACTGGGTGGTAGAAGCCATCTCCCTGGTGTATTTAAGCCAGGGAGAGCCTTGCCCTGAGAGCTCACTAAACAAGGAGTGTCGCCTCATCCTATGCATTGGCTCACGGCGTCTCTGTGTCAGATATCTGTAGTAGACTGTACTGCTGGGCGACACCCAACACCTTTGCCAGTTTTTACGACCTCCGTAGAGGCCGTGTCTTCTCGAGTCCTCACTGAGGACAGCAGGTGAGTGAGAGGGCCTGCGGGTGCCGGCTTGCTGCGCCACTACTACGGGATCCGTGTGCTATCTTCTCAGTATTCCCATAACTATGCTTCCCATAACTGTGATTCAACTGAAAGGGTAACGTCTAGGTTACGAATGTAACCTACATTCCCTGAAGGAGGGAACGGAGACGTTACACTTTCGTGCCACGACTCTGAGGTTGTGCTGATGCCGACTCGCCGATGTGCCCTCTTATACTCACGCAGTAATGAGGTGCACCTGAACGCAATCAAATGCACGCCAATATTCAATGGGCTTTTGTATAAGCTCAAAGGCAATTGGTCTCTCTGGTGAGTTCCCATATGTAATGTCTCCGTTTCCTCCTTCAGGGAACATGGGTTACATTCGTAACCTAGACATTTTGTACAGCAGTCACCCGCAGAAGTATTTTATTTGCCTGTTATTTATTTCATGCATTTGCATTTATTTGATTTATATTAATTTACAGTATGTGTCCCTGATATGTTGCATGTTCTCTTGTTTTTTTTTCCATAAAGACATAAACCAACATAAAAAAACTGATGGATTTGTAGCATTTAAAAAAAAAAATAAGAAAAAAAACTTTGAAATTATAATCAGCAATATTGTTGTTGTCACACCGTCACAATCATCAGTTCCAGAATCACTCAAAACACACAATCAACAGTCATCCTTTCTCACCCTTACTCACCTGATTCTGAACTAGCCATCACCGAAAGCACACAGTCAATGGGGAACCGCTCATTATCACCTGAATACTAACACCTGTTGGATATCAGCGGCACTGCTTAAAAGGACGCTCAGCCAAATGAACGTTGGTTTCTACAACAATTTCGACTGGTGTTTAGCCAACCCCTGTCACATATCACTGCTCAAGAGGAACTATTGCAATTATGACAAGGTGATCTCCCAATCCAGGAATATGTGCTTCATTTTCGTACCCTGTCATTGACAAGCAGATGGAATGAGTCAGCATTGCTTGCCGTATTTTGTCGTGGATTGAATCCCAATATTCGTCAACAGATGGCGATCTATTAGGACACAGTGGGTCTTGATGCATTTTTAAAAAGAGCAATCACCATATCACAAAATCTGGCAGCACTACCTGTCACATCCACACCTGCACTTTCAAACACAGATGAGCCTATGCAGACAAATAATTATTATCACCTAACGTCTGTTGAACGTTCTCGACGACTTCGAGAAGGACTTTGCCTATACTGTGGTGCTCCCTCTCATCGTCTGATAAACTGTCCCATCCGACCAGCATGAGCGGTGGTGAGTACAGGCCATTTTCATCCATGTGTGAAGGTAATACCCATGATTGATGCTATGTTGATCCATGAAACTCACCATTATCCAGTAAAGGTTTTAGTAGACTCCGGAGCGGCTGGTAATTTTATCTCCTCACGCTGTGCTGATCAGTTTCAGATTTCTACTTTCAGGAGTCCCATTCCTTATCGAATCATCACCATTCAAGGGAAACCCCTGGATGCCCGACCCATAAACACCTGTACTGATCAACTCACGCTGCAGATAGGCTGTCTCCATCAAGAACTATCAGAACATCAGTTTCTTTGTTCTACCTGAAGCCTCAGTAGACATTTTCTTGGGACGCCCGTAGTTGGAGAAACACAATTCAGGTGAAATTCTACAATGGAGTACATTTTGTTTTAATCACTGTCTACCTTCACCTACCTTCTCTAAATTCTGAGTCTTCAGCAAACTAGACCTACGCAGCGCATACAATTTAATCCGTATTCGTAATGGAGATGAGTGGAAAACTTTTTTTGTCACCCCTAGAGGTCACTACGAGTACTGTGTGATGCCGTATGGTCTAGCCAACTCACCTTCCATATTTCAAAACTTAATGAACGAAGTGTTCCGGGACATGCTCCATCAATTTGTAGTCATTTATATAGATTGCATTCTGATCTATTCAAATGAAATCACCTCCCATGTTTCTCATGTCAAGCAGGTTCTCCAACGGCTTCAAGATTACTAGCTCTTCCTAAAAGGGGAAAAATGTGAGTTGCACTTGGATCGAGTGCACTTACTGGGCTACTACATAACATCTGAAGGAATCGAAATGGATCCCAAGAAGGTGCCGGCGGTGCAAGAATGGCCAGTACCCACCACTGTAAAGGAGCTACAACGCTTCCTTGGGTTCGCTAACTTTTATCGCCATTTTATCAAGAATTATAGTCAGATTTCATCAAATTCTCACTTCTCTGTTAAAGGGAGTCAAGAAAAACCTGATGTGGTATCCAGCAGCTCAAGATGCCTTCACACACCTCAAAAATGCCTTCTGTACTGCACGCATTCTGACCCATCCTGATCCAAACTTACCGTTTGTGGTCGAAGTCGGTGCTGCCACAACTGGAGTTAGAGCCACTTTGACTCAATGGCATGGAGAACCACCCACCTTACATCCATGTTACGTCCTACTATTCAAAAAAACTCTTGAGTGCAGAACAAAATTATGATATAGGCAACAAAGAATTGTTAGCGATCAAACTAGCCCTTGAAGAGTGGAGGCACTGGTTGGAAGGTGCAAAGTTCCAATTCACAGTCATCACAGATCACAAAAATCTACAGTATCTGAGAGAGGCTCGTCGACTAAACCCACGACAAGCCAGATGGGCATTGTTTTTCACCCATTTTGATTTTAAAAATTTCTTACAGACCTGGGACAAAAAATACCAAAAGCGGATGCCCTTTCCCAACTCTACCAGCCTGATCCTGTTCCCGAAAATCCAGGTACTATCTTACCTATAGACACATTCCTTGCACCCATAAGTTGGTCTCTCGATACACAGATCCAACAAGCCACCATCCAGGACCCAGCTCCACCAGGAGGACCACCTAATCGCCTGTATGTACCTGCCACTATGAGACAAACCATGTTGGATTCAGTGCACTCTTCCTTAGAGTCCGGGCATCCAGGTGGTAAGCGCACCCTTCTGCTACTCCAGAACCGTTATTGGTGGCCTAAAATGAAACGAGATACACATCGTTATGTCAAAGGATGCACTGTCTGCGCAATAACAACTACACCACATCGACTACCACAGGGTAAGCTTGTTCTCCTGTCAATACCAGAGAGACCCTGGTTACATATTGGCATTGATTTTGCTACAGACTTACCGAACTCTGATGGTTTCACTACTATCTTGATAGTAGTAGACAGATAGAAGTCATGCAAACTAATACCTCTACCTGGTTTACCCACAGCCATGAACACTGCTCAGATACTTTTCTCACAGATCTACAGGCACTTAGGCATCCCGGAGGAGACTGTGTCCGACAGAGGGACCCAGTTTACCTCCCGTGTATGGAAGGAATTCTTTCGCATTTTGGGAGTCTCCATCAGTTTGTCATCTGGATACCATCCTCAAAGTAATGGCCAGACAGAGCGAAAAATACAAGAGATTTCACGATACCTCAGAGCATACTGTCATAAACATCAGGACACCTGGAATGTGAACACCTGATGAGAACCTGCTTGACTTTTGTTTGTATTTACCTCACTGCACTTTATGACTGCTGTCAAGAAAGAGAATTCCTTATTTGTGCACTATTAAACTTCACATCAATTGAAATATCCTTGTCTGTGGTCTCTGAGCATGACAGTTGTTTCATTTAATAATCATTATTAAACATGTTCAGACTGAGCCAACAGACCATTTTAACAGGATAGATTGAATATTTACAAAATGTATGGCTCCATAAAAAATGAAATTTTCCTGAAAACTATTAAAATGGATTTATTGCGTTTTGGAAAAGAGCTCTACATATATATGTGTATATATATATATATATATATATATATATATTAGGACTGTCAAAAATAACGCGTTAATGGCATTAATTATTTTGTGTTATAAGTTAAGTCAATTTTTTTACACAGTGTGTGACGAATTATTTGTCAGGAATGTGGGGCAACATTTACCTCGGAGTAACTGTACTTTGCATTAGTGACACGTGGGAACTGAAGTCTTTTACGCTGGCTGTATTAAAAACTGAGGTGTGTCATTTTGCAGAGGCTTGTAAAGAACAATTCCTGTCTGTTGCACGTAAATGGGAGCAAAACAACAACCATTGGAACCGACATTGTTGCCGCAATTCGTCTTACACGCTATGAACACATGAATTGTGTCACTCACATCAAGGTTATTATAGTTTTGCATTTTTAAATTCGTTTTTATTTTAATATTGTTTTCAAATTTGCTATGAATTTTAGTGTAGTTTTAGTTTATTTTATGAATGGTTTTCTTAGTTTTCGTTTCGTTTTTATTTTGTGAAAACATTTCTATTTTATTTTTATATATTTAGTTTC
>JAUCNO010002943.1:0-10203 GCA_032353835.1 Enteromius viviparus | reverse complement strand
AATTTAAAAACTCTAAATTGTAGAATTTTTTTTTAACCCAAAGGATGTAGGAAATCACAAAAAACCCAACAAAAAAATACACTTTTTTTCTTTGGGTCTCAGGAGGCTATATATATTATTTGGATATACACAAGTTTGAAAAAGGTTTTACGAATGGACTGTATTTTGTTTTGCTCTTCAGCAATCAGATATCAGAACTGTCTCTCCCACTCTGCCTGGCTGAATTGAAAATTTTAGACATCAGTAAAAATCAAGTAGAAATAATTTCAGATAATTTCCTCACTGAATGTCTCAAGCTGGAAACATTTATTGCTTCAGTTAACAAAATCAGTAAGTTTTTCCCTCTTTTCTCTCTTAAAAACATTCCTTTTTTATATAATGTCTTTTTGGCTTTTAAGGTTTAATTGACCATGTCACATAACAGAGATAAAATATTTTTTTAAAGTGTTTCATTTAAATTAAGCTGGATAATTGTGTAAAATAGTTTTGTGTTTATCACTACTGTTGTTCTTGACACTCATATTTTCATACAGGTTCTTTGTCACACCTTCCTTCAAAAATATCCACTGTTAAATTATCACAGAACAATTTCACAACTGTTCCTGAAATAATCATCAACTTGCCAAAGTAAGTGTACTAACTTGAAAGTGTTATCGACAATTTGTTAAGTGTTCAAAAAAAAACTGATCCTTAAGTTTGTAAAAACATTGTAACTGCAGTAATGCATACGCTGAGCATGCTAACATAAGACACATTAAAAGTCTTCATAATTCTATAATTAATTAAAGTGCCCCTATTATGCCATTTTAAAGGTGGCGCTAATATAGTCTCTTAAAACAGGTTTACATGTATGCAAGGTTAAAAAACAAAAATAGATTTAATTTTTACTCAGAAGAATCAGTCAGTCTAAACCCCTCCTTCTTGTGAGCCCTCACTGCTGTGATTGGTCAGATGGCGCAGTACTTTATGATTGGTTTACCGCTACAGCGGTCCACAGCGCTTGTACCAAAACTATACTTTCTGACATTACTAGAGGTGCTTTCTGAGAGAATACATCAACTACTGTAGCTAGCAAGGACTACCGGCGAAGTGCTCGCCAATTGCTTTTGTAAGCGAATCGGACACACCTCTACATTGTGAACTACAGCACTTCGTTACTGCTGCAATCACAATGTTTAGACTACATGAGGCCCACAGCTGAACAACAGAACTACAGAAACGTAAGTTAGCCGGTGACCAGGACATCTGCAGGGTTGTTGCACAACATTACGCACACAAATACATATTGTGAAAGATCGCTAGAAAATACCATCATCAATTATTAATCATACTTACAGGTAGAAGAGGAGCAAGCCGGTCCAAATAATCTGGACACTGATCCATCTTTTATGAGCAAGCGTTTACTGAATATGGCATTGTACTACAAGATTGGAAAAGCAGTCATCAGTAAAATGACGCGAACACAACAAGAGATTGTACTGCTGAGGTGTTGTTGAAAAAAAAATAATGTTAACCACTCATTATTTGTAGATTCATCTTTCAGAAGGACATATAAAACAAATTAACTCTCTTAGGATACAGCGTCTTCTTGACATGATGTAATCCACGTGGAAATTTTACTGTTTGGGGGCCCGACGTAGAACGTGGGCGGACATTATCCAAATATGTAACTTAGTGACATGGATCCGTACCAGATTAAGATTTTGCTGACGACTCGTTTAGGCGAATCTGAGCCAACTCTTTTTGATTGACAATAACTTTATTTATCGTGCACTGACGGCGTCACAACTTTGCAGATAGTTTATGTTCACATACAGCTACATGACACACTGCATGAACGATCATATTTGAAAAGACATAATAGGGGCACTTTAAAATAGAAAACATCTTTTTCCTCAAGTTTTTTTAAACCAAATCCATGCATCCTTGGTGAGAATCTTAATTTACTTAAAGCCTTTATGTACAATGCATTATAAGGAATTATTAAGTTATTATTATAGGTGCATATCTCGTCATAAATAACTATAGCCGAATATAAAATGCATAGTGTAACAATTTATTTACAACTGTTATAATGCATTCATACGTTCACAATTATTCATGACACTGTACAACGCATAATTCATGCATTAAAACGTTTAGAATGCAACATACATACAGTACATACAGGTAAAGTGTTACCAAAACATAACAAATATATAATAATAATATTGCTGTATTATTCATTTAAATCACTCTCCCCTATAGGTCACTTAAAACTTAAGACTAAACATTGTCATAGCTATCACCTGGCTACAGTATGCACCAGATATTATGGTAAAGGTCAAATGTCTGACTGAGATGTGTTGTCACTGATAAAGAACTGCTGAGTCATAAAGCAAGTCTTTGGCTAAATCGAGCATAAATCAGGTGTTTATATTTAGAGTGCATTATACTTCATGAGCCATCTTTACAGGATCTACTGCATACATTGGTCGTGACAAAGATAAAAACAAAAACAAAAACCGAAATCAATCCTCATGAAGCCAAAATCAGAACCACTGCTAAACATCAAGGCCATTTTCATAATCTTGAAACTACAAGCATAAGTTGGTGTTATTTCATAAGGTCAAATGTACAACGCATGCTGAGAACCAAAGCCCAACTAATACCTGCTGTGTTTGAGAAATCCAGCACCTAGCTGCTGACAAAATTTTGCATGGATTTCTAAGCATTTTGGTGAAAAACAAAAAAACTAAAGCTGTAAAAACCAAATCAAAATCTACTGCCTCGAGGCTTAATCATCATCTTAAACACCCTCGAAATCACAAAACAGCACATCCTTTGCTCATCAGCACACTAAAACACAGGCCTTTCTAAAAAACCATTGTATGGGATATCTCCGGTGGGGCATTAGCTTCCCCAAATCTTGAAACATGTGCTCCTCAAACGTGAACCATATGTCCCGAATGGCTGTGTTTATCCAAAATGAGAAACAGGGGTGTCATAGAACCTACTGGCATGTTGGTGCCTTCGGGGCAGGTCCAGTCTTATGTTTTAATTTTAAAAGCCTCTGAAATACCTTTAAGTACACACAGAGAGGAGAGTGAGGCCTTTCAGGGAGAGCGTAAGGAATGTAAATGTGCTGAAGAATTGGATTTCTAGATTTTGGTCATTAGAGGTACATGCACTTTGCATTGAATAATATATTTCTAAAAGTGGATTTGATGCGATTTACGATTCAAAAGCCACTTATAATCTCCACCAACCACATGGTGTCATATTTAACTTATTTTGGAGGATTGCATTACTGTATTCAAGACTGAACTTTTATACTAACATACTTACCTCATACTGTCTTGCTTGTAAAAAGATGCCACAATATCAATACATAAAAATATGTATTTCTATTACTCAAGAATAGTATCAATATACTGTGTGAAGAGCTTCATTTAAACCATTATTTCATTTTATTAAAGTATCATTTAAATGCAATCAATCTGATTGCTGAGGCACTGAATATTAAAAAAAAAAACACACACACCAAATCTGAAAATGATTTACTTTCTATTTAGTCGACATACTGGCCTTTCTTTCAATACAAACAAATAATGTAAAAATTACACAAAGAAAATAAATATTTGTTTTTCTTTTTTTGGTCTGGTCTTTAAAACACTTTATAAGTGTGCTCAGTCATTTTCCTAATAATATATATATATAATAAAACGCATATAATGTTATTTATTTGTTAGTTTGTTATACTTATTCTATGAATTCTGTTGGGCAAACTCTTTTAATTTATACAGAAAGTGGAGCATATTATATTTTACAAAAAGACACGTTACAAATGACTTCTATTTCAAATAAACGCCATTCTTTTCAACTTTCTGTTTTCTACAAAAACATTAAAATATCTTATCGACCCTGAACTTAACGGTAGTGTACTTTCTGTTGTCATTCAATCAGACAACTCCACATACTGCAAAGCTGGTCAATCACATCTGCATGCTGTAAGGAAAAATCATTACATGAAAGCCAGTTGATTGGCCGTGATGAACCAGTGAAACTGCCCACCACAAAATCAGCACGCAAGTGAGCAGCACCCTCTGTTCACTTCACATGGGGAAATGACTTTCCACTTTCTGTGGATGTGTTTGCTGTAATCAAAGGCAGTGCAGTTCCCATAAAAAGCAGCGAGCGTACACACGGGGAACGTTTCGCCTAATCACTGTTCCTCTCCAAGACTTAGTGAATAATTGGACCACTGTTTACAGTTTATTTGGCCCGTCTCGAGTGTGGATTAAATGACCTCCACAGCTGTATACCCAGAAATATGGATCTATAGATTGAGACCAAGAATAATAATCACAGAGCATAAAATTCTAGTTGGCTCTAGATTGTAAAGATCATTAATGTAAACCGTTTTTGACCTAAACACTTTAACCCACATTCAAAACGGACACAAAAATGTATGCTATACTCCAAGCACTATATACATACACACGGCACGCTAACCATAAGCAGAATATTACACTTTCTAATCAAGTTAAATTAGTTTTAAAGGAATGATTCATAATAATAATTTGCCAGAAATGTACTCAATTTAAGCCATCCAAGATGTAGATGATTTTGTTTCTTAGCAACAAAACGTAGCATTACCTGCTGTTCAATACATCCTCTGCAGTGAATGGGTGCCGTCAGAACGAGAGTCCAAGCAGCTGATAAAAGCATCTCCAGTCCATCAATTAATATCCTGTAAAGCTGCATTTTCCAAAATAAATAAACAAACCCAACATTAAACTGTCTCTTCTGGACAAAATCCATAAGTACTCTTCCTCCAGTAAAAAACATCAATGTTGTCCATTTACATAAAAAATACACAGACATATTTGCACACTGCTTGTAAACAGTGCTTGATCTGTGCATATTCCTCCAATAGAAATTTCTTAGTGGTGAGTTTTTTTTACATCACAAGATATTAATGTCTTTCATTTCATGAGACAGAAAGCTCAAAAACATTTGTTTTGATAGTAAAATCATTTTTTGACATTTTATTGGATCGATGCTAGTATAATATGAAGAAACAGAGGTCATCTCAGGGAGAATTCTGGGATGTTAATACATTCTGTCAACCAAATGGCTTTTATTATTCTGTGTGCACATTTAATAACTGATGTCCATTTTTTCCATTTCTTTATTGATTCCACACACAACCCCTTTTTTGGCGAGGATGTCTTTTCTAAACAAGCATTTGATGGAATAACGATGGTGCAATTACAGAAAGCAAAGAGCAGAGAGTGCATGAGAAAGAAATGTGTGTGGATGAGCGTGAATTCCCTGTGCATGATGGGTAGTTTCATGAGACAGCACATCTGGAGCACAAGTGCAAAATTGTACATGATAGACCCAGTGGGGCAAAAGTGGATGGCATAACATAATGGCCTGGATAATTCCTCCCATCCATCATGCTGCAGTAATGGAAGGCTGGTCCTGGGTTCAGTTGGGAGCAATATCACTTAAACGACTACATATGCTTCTGAGCCTCCGGAGATACGCTATATTTGATCATTTATAGCAAAAACACTGATGTTGGGCAGGTCAGTGTAACTCAAGATGCATGTCGCATCTTATTGTAACTAATAGCAATACAAGACAAGGTGGCATTCTTAAAGTAAAAGACGACTCAGAAATAAAACTTAAGGTGTTTTTGGAGAATTTTGTACTTTTATGCGGAAACATTATTTTGTGTATTTGGTGTAATGCAATGCGTTTATGCTTTAAGTTGCAAAAAACACTTACTGTAATTATTATCCACATACTGTACATTTTTGTTTCTCCTCTTAGCCCCGCCTCCTGAAACGAGTCGATTTATACTTTCTAAAAGCTTCTGATTGGCCAGCTATCCCCTGCACTTAGCCAAATACCACAAGCGTCTGATGGAAATGTTCAGCCCCTTACCATAACGTGATGCTCGTCCCGGTGCTATGAAACCAGAACAATAAAACGCATTACAAAGCAGTGCAGACATAATTACTGATGATCATGACTTCTGTCTTTTTACTCGTGGTGTTGCATCACGCCTCGTAAACATAACATCATGTCTGCACTCGTGATCGGAGAAACAACCCTTCACTGCTCAAAACTCATGTTTGAATAGTAAGTAACAGCTTCTTTTAATAAGAAAACCTAACTATCTTAAAGGTTGTGAGTCAGCAGTTCCTGCAGAGGTAGAATTGCTCTGTCAGCTTCAGGAATCAGTCCTCCGTAAAGGTGTTAAACACACTCCAATATTTCTGTTCAACTGTTCTGGAACAGTGTTGTATATACCTACAGTTTGACAACTGATTTCTAGTTATGTCCTCTTTTGAAAGCACTGACTTTCACAACGACACACAGCGTCTCCAGAACATGGCGCCCGCAGCAACACTACGGCCAGAATAATAGCTCCGCCTTCTTTGTGTAAACATGTGTTATGAAACTATTTGTGATGTTTTTATCAGCTGTTTGGACTCATTCTGATGGCACCCATTTACTGCTGAGGATCTATAGATGAGCAAGTGATGTAATACTAAATTTATCTAAATCCGTTCGGATGAAGAAACAAACTCATCTACATCTCAGATGGCTTGAGGATGAGAACTTAAGTCAATCAGTATAATTACATATAAATACAACGTAACAAGAACCAAGAAACATCCAAATGTAAGCCAGATGGTTAATACAACTACTGAATTTGTTCATGTTATAGTGGATGTCTAAAACTGAGGACCTTGCGTAATGTTACACATGTTTCTTGATCTGCTTTTATCTCAGCCCAGATCTAACCCTAAACATGGATATCATAGTGGGAAGTTCACTGAAAAATAAACATCCGACAATCAAAAATATAAACCATCAACAGAACAAAGCAGCCATGCTAATGCACTGCCCTGAAATAATAAAATCCTTTTGTTTAGAACAGCTGAACTTCATCATGAGTAACTTATTTACATTACTTCTGTCAAAGTCTTTGCCATTTTTAAATTAAATATGACTTTGGCATACAAGAATAATGATGTTTAAATGTTACACAACAAACACAAGTGCTTAAATATCAACTTGATTTAAACCTTCAGATTTAAAAAAAGCACTTGCAGATGTGTTAGAAATGTCCAATGGGATTTATTGAACAACAGTTTTACGCTCTCTGATTCATGATTTGTATTGTCTGGATCTCTCTTTATCATTCACTCATGTGACGGATGGAAGAAAAGATTTCATCCATACTTGTACACACACATACAGATATACTTCGCATGTTTACTGAGCTTCAATCTAGAAACTTTTTTTTTTTTATTGTTTCCATGGTACAGCAGTAAAACACAGTCTCTTGCAAAGATGCAATTTAAAGAATGCATCAAATGTAAATAAATATATAAATATAGACTTTGGAATGCTCATCATGCAGTCCAGCTCAGAATCTCAGGGTCTGATGTCCATTAAACACACGTGAGAGTCTCATGCAAACATTAGGTGAACCACATTAAAAGCCTCTCCTCACTCTTCGTGTTTACAGGCCCACAAGAGTTTGAATGATTTCCCCTGTAAACAACATAAATTGTATTCAAAGAAAAAGGTTGATGGCTGTGGAAAAAGTGGACATCTCATAAAATACAACCAAAACAGCATAAAAATGTTGCGGAATTGTGGGCTACATTCCACAGCAAACCAATGATGGCTGAGTGGTGAGAGAGTATTTATTGTAAAACATATTAAATTGAAATGCTGTAAATTTGTGCGAAAAATCAAGCAGAAACAAAAGCATATAAGTCTATCATATTCTACATTATATAATAAATGTATTACTTGAATATATTACTTGAATATTGTATATTGTATAGCTTGTATATTGTATAGCTTTCTTGTTATATGTAAAATTGTATTGTATTTATTAAAATTTTAACTTTTTAAATTATTTTACTTGCATTTTTAATCACTCTCTTATATTTAAATGTTATATCTGCTATCCAGCAAGGGTTTGAGAGTAACGAAATTTCAATTCTCTGTATGTCCTGTACATGTGGCAGAATTGACAAATAAAGCTGACTTTGACTTTGACTTTGAGATATATAAAAGGCAAACAGTAATCGAAATCAAGGAACAGGCAGAACAAATCAGGGCAGGCAGCGAGAATCAGAATAACCATAAGACAATTCAAAATCAAACCAGAATAAACAACAGGAAAAAACGCTCAGAATTGTTATTGAGGCAATCAAGACTTTGCGTCGAAGTGACTAGTAGTCTGTGAAATGAGCCACACCTGGCGAGCGAATCAAGGAAGGTGAGTCCGGGTAAGAACGCTAATATTCGGGTGATTGTTCCCACTGCTGAGTTCCGGGGAGAGCCAAAGATGCGCATCTAGTGACAGTATCTAAGCTGTATGGTTTATTTAAAAGCAGACAAAATTACTATATTTTTAGTGATATTTAATTAAGTATATTTAATAAATTTATCTTTAAAGTTATTTTTTTCAGTGTATACTGGCATTTCTAAATTTCATGGTGAAAAAAAAAGGTCCTTTGTTTTTAACGTATGCCTTCTATTTCTTCTGTAGATCTTACCCTCTGCAGTGTGAACAATGTACAGTATGATCTTGTCTGACCAGGAATGCATGAGGTATTAGCAGTTCTTCTGTGTGAACATTTTGATGTAGCATATTGTTATACAATTTTCTTCATTTGACCTGACATTTGCAGCCAATAAATTCTATATCATGCTCTTTCCTTGTACTTCACAATGTCCAAATGTGACTAATGAATTTTGTCGAACATTTCCTTTCTTACTGCACCTGGAATGATGAGTTTTGATTCATTTAACATAGGCATGGACCATAACTGATTTCCTCTTTAAATGTCAAATACCTCTGAACGTCTTTGTGCACTGAACTTTTCTTGGTAGGCCATTCTTTTAGAATGTAGTCTTTTAGTTTCTACATTTCAGGATCTTCAGCTGTTGCTTTTCTAAAGTTCTAACCTCTGAAGAGGTGTGAGAATACTGGATATGCTGGAGGACTGGAGGACACTGTAATATGCTTTGGTCCCCTCCCTGCTTACCGGGGTGATGAGATACACAGCAGACTGCTGGGTCTCAGTGGCTAGATGTCTAAGTGGTGCCTGCAGAATAACATAGGTTTTATAGACAATTTGACGAGTTTTTGGGGCAGACCTGACCTGTTGAAAAGAGATGGTCTTCATCTCCTCCCGGGGTGGTGCTGCTCTTCTCTCTAAAAATATGGCACATAGTCTTAGATCTCATACTTGACTAACAGGGTCCCAGGTCAGAAAGCAGACAGACTGGCTAAACCGACCATCTGCTAGCCTGCTCACATCACAGCAGTCTAGAGACTCTTTCACCTAGATATTACACTACAGAGACTGTTCCCTGAACTAGAAAATACAGAAAACGTTCAAACCAATTTAAGAGTAACAATTTAATTGATGTTTAAAAAATAAATGCTCTTTATATTACAGATAAATAGATGATTAAGCTTGGCTTACTGAATATCAGGTCTCTTCCTACTAAATCCCTTTTTGCAAATGATTTGATCAATGATCATAACCTAGATTTGCTCAGTTTGACAGAAACCTGGCTAAAACCGAGATGAATACATTACTTTAAATGAGCCTACACCCCAAGATTACTGCTATAAAAACTAGCCACGTCCGAAAGGCAAAGGACGTGGTGTTGCAATATTCTCAGTATTTCTCAGAAGGATTTTGGAAGATAGTATGACTCATTTAAAAAAAAATTAACTGGCAATAAGCCAGACTAACTGAAATAAGCCTGTTTATAAACTTGTTTCATGGAACAGGCCCCTGGGCTCTTAGTTGTGTTTTCTTTTTTGTTATTGTTTATTTTGTTACTCACAATGTACTTGTAACATGGTAAAAAGAATGGCATTACCACTATTGGTTTCTCTCTCTCTTATTCTGTTTCTCAGTCCTCATTCTAAGAGTTCTTAAAAGTCTTTTAAAATGTCATCACCTGCAGACACTTCATGTATTCTTTTTATCAAGCCTAATACTTCACGTGGATCTATCTATTATTGCAGGAGCATTTCTTCAAACGATCTGGGCTTAATTTCTAGCGAATATCGTCAATTTGATTACAAAGATCTGGGGCTCGTTCTTCGTACCTCGCTAACTCAGTTAGCTGGATTTGATTGTTGTGGATTTGTCCTGATCT
>JAUCNO010002942.1:0-10206 GCA_032353835.1 Enteromius viviparus | reverse complement strand
AGGAGAAAAATATATTACATTTAAACATTTTTATTTTAAACTTAACTTTCCTCTGATCATACTCCCCTCGGTTATTACGACAGAAATGTCAGCAACCATGGAAAACTCAGATAATTAAAAAGTAAACATAATTCCACTGCCTCCGTGATATTGTTGTAGAATATAGTTTCTTTTTCATAAGGCAATGTAACGCTCAGCACAGTAACGAGGAGGAGGCAATGAGGTAAGTTTTAAGGAGTTTTATTGAAAGCTTTGAAATGTCTTTGAAGGTGGGAAGAGCTGAACTCCGTTCAGCAATGGTGGAGCACACACACAGTTCACAGTAGTTAGGAGATCCTATGGTGAGTAGATCCTTTTTATTCGTATAAAAAATATTATATACGTCCGTGAAGATAATACCACTTTACATTCCTTTGCAGGTGGATCAGGAGAGCAACGAGTCTTTGGCACAGTGGTCTTTGAAGACAGGTAAGTAGGACGGTGAGTAAACACAGGTAATTGATATTTAAACTCACGTAAGGCTCCGGTGAACTGAGTGGTTTCTTCAATGCTTTCGTGGTGAAGGTAGGTGGTCTTTTCAGGTAGGTGAATACAGGTGAGAATAGACGGTCGTTTGGCAGATCCACTGTAGTAGAGATCTCCAAACTGGAATCGTAGCATGAAAACACAAAACTTCCACAGTGGTTAAATAATTCCAAGCAAATACAATGATCACATGGAACGTGAGGCTTTAAGGTAAACTGTAATGATATTACCTCGTGATGTTACCTCGATCACCGCCACTGTTAAACTGGTGAGCTGAGCTTATATCATGCTCACCTAATGACATCCAGGTGGCGGTGATTAGCTCGTTAGTCTCTGCAGTTGACTGCACTGATCCCAGTGCAGTCCTGTGGCCTGACAGATAACTAAAATAATTAAAAATATCTTTAAATGTATTTTATACTGTATATTACCATTTAATGTGTTAGGGTCAGTAAGTAAAATTTGTGCTAATTTGTACAAATTCTTATGACCTCACTTCATACTATTTTGTACGATTTGTCTAAACCCCAGTGACAGGTAGGTTTAGGGGTGGGCTTAGGTGTAGGTCAATCATACAAATTCATAAGAACTGGCAACTTGGAAAATATGTACAATTTAGCAAAAGTTAGATGAAATCGTGCGCATGAGGTCTACGAATTAGCCACCTCACAAAATGTACGAATTGCCATGAGAATAGGCTGGTGTTTCCCTGAAAATAATTACACACCTTAAAACATTCATCAGCCAATCAGATTCAAGCATCCAACATAGTAGTATATACAAAAAATTCTGGGTATTGTCTGAGAAAAGGCATCTGTTTTTGCAAATGAAATCTATCACCCAAATAGAATGTAAACCAACTGAGGACAGTCACGTAATGATGATTACATCACATTCAACAGCAAGCATGTAAATCTAGTACGCGTTTGAAGAAACAGATGGCCGGATCGTATGGGCCGGGAACATTTGGACCTAATTAACCTTTCTTTCAATGGAGGCAATGATGTCAGAGAAGTGATGTCACCAGAGAGTGAGAGCTCGAAAGCAGAGCAGGCCAGGTTGAGGGTAACTGTAATAAGATATAAATGTGTGTGTGTTTGTGAGACAAAGAAAGAGGCCTCAGATGGCCTGACCAACTCACAGACCTTTTGGCTTGACAGATGAAATGGCAAATCCGAGGTCAATGTAACTGTCAAAATGACGAGCGTTCAGCTTGAGGTTCACCATACTGTAGTCCATCAGCGGTTCATCTCAGGCTCCTTTGTGAAAAGTAACTAAAAGTGACCAAATTCAAACACAACTCGACTTTTCCCAGTCAAATCCTCACATACAGAAATGTTCTTTCCATAAAGAAGCACCTCTGACTATGAGTTGAAATAAACATGAAATAAACAAACCATCAAACCAAAACGTCCTTTTATAGTGTAATGGATGGCTGACCACTGCTGTTTTCACATTAGAGACTTAAGCAGATGTGGGGAACACCTTAAAACTCATTACCAGACCATTATAAGGATCCACCTTGACACCTGAAAAAACAGGTGCGGATTCACTAGAGGGGTACATTTTCTGCTCAGCTGGCACAACAAAGGGAAAATGTCACTGATCCATCAGTGAGATGTGACGAGGTGAAGGAGAAATATTTTATAGTGAGAACAGAAAAGCGGATGTAGCATGGGTTCATTCATTGTTCTTAAAACCAGCAGGCCCCTTTTTAAGGCTTTTATACACATTAGCTAAAACATCTAATTTCCCATAGTGCACTGCAATCATGGTTAATTGTTTATTCTTACGTCACAGCTTCGGTTATTTGAGGCATTTATTTTATTTTTTTTGTTTTAAAGGCTTAGGGGTTGGTCCATTTATTATGAGAGAGTAAAGTTCACATTCATCTGAATGCATACAATTCTTTTTTTTTATAAGTGACTGAGAATCATCATGGATCCTTTACTTGCCACACATAAGCTTTGTGATAATGAAAAACAAGAGAAAATTATACAACATGCACATAATAAAGATGTAACATTCCTAGTCGGTTAGGCCATCTAACGCCTCTAGAGGACACTCCTTTCATGTCAGTTTATTGTGTCTTCTCATTCTTATACCGAACTCAATCTCCCAGAATGCACCTCTCCTTCACAGCTGTTCCTTGTTTGTCTTCAAATCACTACTAATTAACACCTTTATAAATACCAGTCTGTTTTATCCACACAGTGTGAAGTATTGTGATTGTATTCCAACGCTGAACATTTTCTTTCCGTGTTTGTTTCCCTGGGTTTGATTCTAGACTGCTGGACCAAACGCCCTGGATTATTTGACTGTGTACCTAGATTTAAGCTTTACCATGAACATACCTGTATGCCAATGTGTGACCCTGCTGACCTTGAATAAACCTCTGCGCATGGATCCGCATGCTTCAGACTCTATCATTTCACAAGGTGGAAATTGTGTAGCAAACAAAGTCATTTAAAACAAAATTATTAATCATTATTGATTAACCCTCATGTCATTCCAAATCTGTAACCACAAAAGAAGAACAATTTCAATGCATTTTTTTGTGTGTATTTAATGCAATTCAATGAAAACCGAAATGTTTTAGTTTGCAAAATTGTTAAAACTTAAAATATTATATGTATATATTCACAATTACACTTCTTTATTGAATTAGTTTTCTAACATGTGTCTACTAGATATTGGATGTACATATATAAATCGTATTCATATTTTTTTTAATAATAATAATTTTAAAATTTTAAATATTTTATAGGATTTAATTCAAGATTATCTTAAAGGGATGTAGTTCACCCAAAAAATAAAATTGTCACCCTTGTGTCATTCCAGACATGTAAGACCTTCATGTTTCAATTCATCATTCAATATTTTGAAAAAAAAAAATTAGAGCTTTTGGACCCTGCACATGCAACAATGCAACTGAAATATTGAAAGTTAATCAAGACATAATTAAAATAGTCCATGTTACATTAGTGGTTCAAACATAATTTTATGAAGCTATAAGAATACTTTTTTTTTCTTAATTTTTGCTCTGTCTGGAATTGCTTGAGGGCAAGTAATTAATAAAATAATTATTTTGTTTATTATTTGAGGAACTACCCATTTAATGTTAAGAAATATGATTAGACTTTGATTATAAATACACTAAATGTATGATGTATCTGAGCCTGGGAGAAGAATTAACACCAAAAAAATAGCAAAACTAAGTAATGAAGGAGTGATAAACAGTTTTCAATAGTTTTAATGTGACCTTCATACAACAAAAAGAAAAAGCAAAATCTAAATCTGTTAGTTTTAATAAAAATTCACATAAATCCACATAAATCCTTCAGGCTCTGTTTTGGTTACAGAAAAATTGATTTTGCAGGAGAGTCAAAGAACCAGCCAGTTTGTTGTAATGCATTTGAAATCACCAACGATTAAAATTTAACTTGAGTATAATTACAATGAGATGTCTTTTTTTTTTTTATTTTAGACAAATATCAACTCAATTTAAATTGATCACATTTAAATTGTCAGCTAAGTTTACAGTGCAGCATGTCATGTGACTGAGCCAGGATCGATGCTAACCTTTGCTCCGCGCTTTGTTCGAGCTGCAACATCGGCCTGTGGATAATTTGTTACCCTTGCGATCAATAGCTACACTTATAAAGATATCAGTTGTACGCTGCCGGGATTAATCTGGAATCTTTTCTAGCAAGTATTCCTCCCCTTTATCTCTCAAACTATGGGATGGCGCCTGTTGATTTCCAGGTCCCGGTAAAATCAATGAGACTCTTAAGCAGGTAGATCAAACAGCCCCCAATCAGTGACTAATGATGTCTACCGGACCCTTGGGCCATCGACTCTCTGATGTTACTGTGATATCGAGAATAGTGAATTAAACTTGACCTGCGTTTCAGGCACTCACTTGTTGTTTGTTGCTCAGAGAGGTGCAAAAGCGTGATTCGTTCATCTTTGCTTTTTAGACTCTTATTTGCTCTGTTTTTGAAATTAAGCGAATAAGCACAAGGACTTCAACCACTCTTTAAATCTTTGCAGGTGGCAATCTGCTAGGATGCACACACTATAAAAACGTCTTTGTACGTGTTTGTAAAGCACTTAAGCTTAAAACACTAGTGATTATAAAGCCATTTGTTTTACTGTTTATGTGCCGTTTGAGTTCTAAAATGAGTCTATTCTCATAACAGACTCTGTGATTTGGTTTCAAGCTGGAATCCCATAGTGCAGCGTTTAGTTCACAGAGCAAAGAACATCAAATACATACTGCTGCAAAACTGCATTAAAATTCTGCAACTGTGCTGCTCTCCTAAGTGCTTTCTTGGCAGATGAAATCTTTGATGAATTACAAAAGACCCTGGACGGAGTGTTATATTTCAGTGTGTGTGTGAGCGTGGCTCTGTGGCGTGTATATTAGCGGGGTTGGAGACTTTGGTGCGGTCGGCAAAGTTTCTCAAACAAAGTCAAGGCTAGTTTTTATGTTTTATGCATTTAATAGCACAATGTTTATGCTACACCTTGGCTACACTAGATGCAACAGATGGTGTCAGCCCTGAAATCTTGCTCTTAAAGTAGTAAAACTGTTTTATACTTTAAAATGTGTACTATAACTACATAGTTATTTCAATACCTTTCTATTACATTCTGAACAGAAATAAAAAAAAAAAAAAAATGGGGTGGAGGTTGTGCTTACAGCCCAACACAATGCAGGACGTTTGGCATTTACCAGAGAACATCAAGATTGACAAATTCACCACTGGCACCCTGTGCTCTTCAAAGATGAAAGCAGGTTCACACTGAGCACATGTGACAGACATGGTGGAGTCTGGAGACGCCGCGGAGAACATTCTGCTGCCTGCAACATCTTCCAGCATGACTGGTTTGGCAGTCGGTAAGTAATGGTATGGGGTGACATTTCTTTGGAGGGCTCGACAGAGGTAACCTGACTGCCATTAGGTAATAAGATGAGATCCTCAGACCCCTTGTGGGACCATATGCTGGAGCGGTTGGGCTTGGGTTCCTCCTAATGCAAAACGATGCTAGACCTCATGTGGCTGGAGTGTGTCAGCAAGACGAAGGCATTGATGCCATGGATTGGCCCAACCGTTCCCCAGACCTGAATCCAATCTGAGACATCATGTCTTGCTCCATCCACCAACACCACATTGCACCACAGACTGTCCAGCCACCTCATCAGGAGCATGCCCAGGTGTTGTAGGGAAGTCATACAAGCATGTGGAGGCCACACACACTATGAGCCTCATTTTGAACATTAGATCAAAGCTGGATCAGCCTGTAGTTTGCTTTTCTACTTCAATTTTGAGTGTGCCTCCAATTTCAGACCTCAATGGGTAAATAAATTTGATTTCCTTTGATAATTTTTGTGTGATTTTGTATTCAGCACATTCAACTATGTAAAGAATAAATAATTAATAATATTTCAATTATATTTAAGAATATTTCATTAATTCAGATCAAGGATGTGTTATTTTAGTGTTCCCTTTATTTTTTTTGAGCAGTGTATAATAGCATTATTTAAATTAGAGATTATAAACAAATAAAAAATTATATATGTAATGCTTTTATATGCATCATATGTATTAAATGCACAGTTCAAATAAAAGACTATGAACAAATATTTATCAATAAACACACAGAAATACTAATGCAGTCTTTTACTTTTAATATCTTATGTTTAAATCAGTGTCACTTTAATTTTATTTATAATTTTACATTTATTAATAACTTATAAAGCAATGTATGAAGTGTACGCTATGACTTTATATGGATAAATATAGTAAGTATAATATGTGTATGTTACAGTTTGTGAAATATGTAAATAATCATGTACAAATATTATGCAATTATTCAGGTTTTTTGTAGCCCCATTACTACAGTGGATGTAGACCATGTTGGTGTAAGAGGGTAAATAGTATTAAACATAGGTTTTATGTTTTGAATATCTCTCTTTTCTCTGTACTTTCTCCATTACTTTTTCTTCAAGAACTTTAAGGGCTCTTCCACAGAAAGTTCACCTTCTTTTTGCTTATAGGTACAAGAAATCCTAAAATCAATAGCTATCTCTTAAATTTTAGGCGCCACAAAGTATAACAGATTGATTAGGCTATTTCATCTCCTGGGGTTTGGTGGCTGCCTCACGGCTCTGTTGTTCCCGAATGTTCGGTACGCTTAACTCATGCCAACTTCACAGGGCACATAACGGTGATAATGGCGGTAAACACTTATTTGATGAGCTGGCTGATCAACAAATTACAGCATGGCTTTGACATCTTAAAAGCGATCAGGCAGCAAACGCACTCGTGGGGCCTGGACAGCCGCCTCGGGCTTTAGGTGGAGTTGTTCAGCACCTATCTGTCAATGTGATGGATGACCTTGTTCTCTAGACAGAATAACAACAACAACAAAAGAAAAAACGGGAAGTAAGGTGGCTTGACATTGATTTGTATGTACAGCGCAGGTGATGCAATGGTCCGTGTTGGGCCAGGACTGGGACTGTGTGTGCAGTCTCACAGGTTAATTTGAGGGGACACGGACTCTCGAACCGTGGGACGGCAAGTCAGGAGAGTGTACGAGCCAAGCGTGATCAGATTTGCAGTGCCTACACACCGATGGTTGGCCGTCACGTGGCTTTGTGAAAATTAAATCTGCACTGAAATGAGACTTTTATGTGTTGAAGATTAGGTTTGACTCACAGTCAGGAAGTATTATTGGTTAGGACGTTAACTGCCCATTCTTCACGCCTCATCTTTCCAGCGTGGTAACTGTCATGCATTTGATATTATTTTGTTATTTCATTACAGGTTTTCATACTCCGTTGCATATCGTGACAACTTCAATTTTGAATTATTATGATGGTTTCTTGTGTTTTGTGTCTTGCTTTCAGGTGTAGGTCATCTGAAGAACTAGTAGTGTTATTGTTTGTAAAGATAGTTTGGTACATTTTTAATGTGAACCCAAAAAAGTGCTGCAGGCATGACATATTTGTACACCAAAAGCTGGAAATGAGCTCTTGCACTTCCGTCTCCTTAAAGTGTGTTTTTTTTTTATGTGATTAACACAAGCTCAATATATTTGAATGTTTTATTTTGTGAAATAACATCAGCAACGCACCCTTGTGATTTTTTTTAAAGAATGCATTTAAAAATGTGAAAATGATTGCTAACAAGTGGGAATACAGAAGTTTTTGTTGACTTTAAAGATCATCACACGCAATAGGTATACCATTGTTAACAGCCTCATTACTTTTATGATTGCGTTCTTGCAAACTATGCTTATTAGCCTACTTTTGCAGAAAGATTTGTTGAAAGTGTAATAATAGTGTTGACAGTTGACAGTGAGTGGCTGTCATGCAGTATATTTAAAGCCTAACTTCATTAATATCTGTTGATTATGTTGATGACTTTAATGGAAGGCAATCATGAAACATCTGAAGTCCAAAGTCTAAGTATCATCTGATTGTGTTTGGATTAATTTACAAATACAAAACTTTTTAAACATTATTTAACTAACAGGCTAATGCAATAAAAGAACAGAAATAAATAAGAAAGAAAGAAAAACATTTAGTTAAACTAGTAACTTCTGTGTTTCTGGACGTCTAGTCAGCATTGAGGGTTAAGCTAATTAGCATTATATTCACCATAATTTTTAAATAGATATTTTAGATAATAGATAAGTTCTGTCATCATTTTCTCACTCTAATAGCATAACAAATCTTGTGTTTCTATTACTTTCTTCCAGTGTTGGCTTGAACCCCTGTGTCTGAACCACTCTTCAAAATATCTATTTCCATACTTTTATCTACAAACGAAAGAAACTAATACAGGTTTTGGATGACATGAGGGTGAGTAAATAATACCAGTAATTTCATTTCTGGTTGAACTGTCCCTTTAAATATCGCTCTCACAGATACTCCCTTCATTATAATAGCAAAGCACGGGGTTATGCGGTGGGTAATTTTAAAAATAAACTCTCATTTAAAAATATTACCTTCATAATTTCAGAACAAACATCCGCCTAGTCGTTTTGTGAAGTCTGTATCTCATTTTGCATGCATTAAGGGAATTATGGGCCATTGGAAGATGAAGAGGGTGGCTGCGGTGCTAGGCGAACATGGGAAGTTCATATTTCATTCACTTACGCAGTTACTTGTGGGTCAGTGTGACAGCATTAATGAGCTGTCATTAGAGACGAAGAGCGAGCGATTGTGAGAGAGACAGAGAGAAGGCTAGTCCTAAGCTGATGAGGTGTAATAGATAAAGGAAAAGTCCATTACTAATGGCTAACTGAGTCTAAAGAGACCATCATCCGTGAGGACGAAAGTTATGGCCCCTAATTTTTGAGGCTCAATGCTCTGAAAAAAAAAGTCGCTTTTTAATGCTGCTCGTGTCTGTCATCTTCATTGCGTATAATCGACCTTGAACGGCATAACTGTCCACCTTGCTAATTAAATAGATGAAATAAAGACACTGTGATTTTATTCCTAGTGACAGGGAACCATTTTTTTAATTCCGCATGAGGGAAAGAGGACATAAAATGACAGCGGTAAAATGCTGGGCTTGCCATGCAAATACCTTACGTTATTAGATTCAGTTGCTCCCACATGGATGACAGATTCATGTTAATAAACCAGAAAACCTAGTTGCATGACTGCAGACGTACCATGGGAATCTAACACATCATACTCTATTAGACTAGATTTCCGATTTTTCCCAGAACAAAGCTGCTTTTAAATCGTAGAAATTAATCAGTTTGTTAGAAAATTAAAGAAAAAAATCATTAAAAATTCAAAAATGGTGCACACTAAGGCCCGTTAACACCAGTGTGTTTAAGCTTTATAATGGCGTTTATAATGAAAACGATCTGTGTTTCTGCTGCATTTTAGAAACTATCCCCATTTAAGTAACACAACCTTAAACGCATGTCACATGTACAAGTACAACCATGTAATGTAGATTCACAATTATTTAAATCGCAGAAGCATCAGCATGCTTGAAATGATCGAATGTGGAATCTATCAACGCATATTTATGGGTACAACAACAACGAGCTTGATGTTATTGTTTACACAGTCATAAAGGATATGCAGAGAGAATGTGGGCAATTTTAAAACTAAAACACACTAGTGTAATGGGGCCTAAAACATTTATTAGCAGGTCTGCACTGTTGGTTAGCAAGTTAGCACCTGACTCACATGTATACAATTCAGGTATCATTGCAAATATGGCACTACATGGAATTTGCAGGTCACAAATCCTGTTTTTTATCTATGCACTTGAAAAGCTCATCAGAATACTGAAATACAATATTGATTGCATATGGTCAGAACTGTATGCTTAGTTGCGCATACTTATCTACCCTTAAAAAAGTAAAAAAAAAAAAAATGTGTTTTATTATGACACTTAGATGGTGCAAACTGATTATATTCACAGCATTAAACTATTAAGCACAAGCTTATTGGTTCATGTTGCGTACACAGCCAATTGGCTTGCTGCTTTGCATTTAAATGACTGGTTAACCTTCACTAACGCATTTCATAGCATACTCTCATAGCATACTACCTTCACTAGCTCCACCTGTATAGATCTTATACTCTCTATATATGCTCTGTGTGCATAATTTTTAATAACAAAATATGATGTAAATAATTAT
>JAUCNO010002941.1:0-10207 GCA_032353835.1 Enteromius viviparus | reverse complement strand
TGGCCACTCCGGAACCCTGATTGGTTAGCATCGAGTAAGCTGTTCTGAGTGAGAAATAGCGATACTTGGTTATAAACAACTCGTTCAAGTGTTTTAGCTATGAATGGAAGGAGAGAGATTGGTCTGTAGTTATCTATGAGTGAACTCGAAATCAAAATGTATTTAAAAATATAATTAAACGTAATAATATTAAAGGCAAGAATACATCAAAACAAATTTGAAATATCATTTTAAAAATTCAGTGGGGCTTTGTTGTCACCTGTATATTGTCACAATGTGAATATAAGGTGTGTTGTATTTGGATACTCCAGGATCAAGAAACACTGAAGTAATAAGTCTGCCCTTGATGGGAATCTCCTGCTGCCATGTACTCCAGCTCATTTAGAGATGTAAATAATTCACACTCATGTCCAGAGTCACTGTGCCTCAAGCTACCTGTGAAAATGTTGCGAACGATACAATTTATTGCACGTCACTTCTAAATAAATGGTTGCATAAATTATTTATTCATTTATTCATTTGTTTATTTTCCAATTGCAATAATTTTGAGGACACTCAGTGCTTTGTAACTGTGTGTTTCTGGTAAAATGCATTGATGGGAAGTCAGATGGTAATGTCAAGTGAATTGCAAGTTCTTGGATGCAGCACCAACAGATTTATTGGATCTTAATCTGCAGAAATGCTAACTTGCAAATCTACATCAAGGTGACTAGATTTCCAAGTGCAGTGGTCCGAATATAATAAAAACATTGCTTGTTATTCGCTATTAATTAAAATAAAAATTATTTTTGCATGTTTCATATTCTGATATTAAGAGTTGTAATTATGATGTTTGCAGGTCTAACCGTCCCTAACTGGTTTTAAAGTAATTCACCTAAAAAAACATCAACAAAAAATAGTAAATACTGATCAAAACAGATTTAAAACATAATTATGACTTTCCAAAAATAAAACAAACACATATACATAAGATAAATAAAACTGTATTTAACAAATATTTTACATTTTCTAATTGCATGCAGTATTTTTGGTTTCACATTGTGACTTTTTTAATTACAACTTTATTGTAAATATTACTTTATGTTTTGGAAATTGGTCTTTACTGTTTCTAAAATTATTTTACGTTTTAGGCTCATTTTGAGCACAAAGTATGTGTTTTCTGCAAATATAAGTGCAAGTGTGTTATTGTTCATACATATCAAAGAGTACTTTCACCCACAATTGCTGCATTGTGATGGCAGAACGATTGGGAATGCTTCAAATTATAAACAAATTCTTCTATTGACAGATTTTAGATGCGTTACACTGTGTTTCTGTGGTTTGGTTTTGTCCGCATCTCATTGAACTTGATAAGATCTGAATTCACGGAGTAATTAGTAGAGTTGGGTTTTTGTAGCTTCTGGTAGTAATGTTTTGATCTTCTGAACAGGTATATCCGGACGATGTACCTGGGCATCCAGAGTCGACGGCAGAAGGAACACAGGCGGCGCTTCTACTGGGCGATGATGTACGAGTATGCTGACGTCAACATGCTCCGGCTGCTGGAGACCTTTCTAGAGAGTGCCCCCCAACTGGTGCTACAACTCTGTATAATGATCCAGAAGAACCAGGCCGGGACGCTGCAGTGTGAGTAAACTGTGTGCTAGTGGAGTTAGTTCAGTCCACGAAAGCTAAGCACTTCAGAATGCATGATAAATGCTAGCTAAAGAGATCCCGCTGTAGGCCAGGATTGAGTCCTGAAATTTAGAAAAGAGTTGGCATTATTGTATTTCTGCTTTCATCATCCTGTAATCAGGAATTAACAATATTGATTAGCACAAGTTGTGAGCTGGAGAAAATGATAGCACCTTTTACAGTGTGTGCCATTATAAATATAAATTTAAATGTAATGATGTTACTAGAGATACAATTGATATAGGAGTTTATTTGTGACCCTGGACAACAAAACCAGTTGTAAGTGTTAATTTTCCAAAATTAAGATTTATTCATGATCAGAAAGCTGAATAAATAAGCTTCCCATTGATGTATGATTTGTTAGGATATGGTAATATTTGACCGAGATACAACTATATGAAAATCTGGAACCTGAGGGTACAGAAAAATCTAAATACTGAAAAAATCACCTTTAAAGTTCTCACATGAAGATCTAATTAATGCATATTACTAATCACAAATGAGGTTTTAATATGTTTAGAGTAAGAAATTGACTAAATATCTTCATGGAGCATGATCTTCTTTACTTGCTATCCTAAGGATTTTTGACCAAAAAAAAAATTTCCCATACAATGTATTTTTGGCTATTACTACAAATATAACTTAAGACTTAAGACTGGTTTTGTGGTCCAGGGTCAATGTATCTCTGAGAAAAATGCATGCATATTATTGTAGTATTCATAAGCACAGTGCTGTTTGCTTATTCTGGTAAATCTCATTTAGATTAAAAGCTGTTCATTTTGCATGCGTGCAGAATTTAGTTTTGGATTGTAATTAAGTTACAGTGATTGCTTTTAATTGTAAACAGAAAGAGCCCAGATACAGCCTTAGTTTGTTTGTATAAAGTGCCTTATAATGCCTTAAGTATAATGCCTTTTAATTGTTTATTTGTGGGCACAAAACATATTGTTATTGCATTAACATATTGCATTTTTAAGCATTGTGGTTTAGAAGCAAGTGATTTTAAGTTGCCGAAATGCAATCAGCAGCGATAGAGAACTTATTTCGGTATGTGCATGCTTTGTCTAGGAGTCGCACGCATTGAAAAGTAATGCAAGTATTGAACAGAGTTATATTGCCACTTTATAGGCCTTGAAGAGTTAAATACACACTCTTGTATGTGTCGAAATGCCCATTTTTTGCAAGTATCCTCATATCCTCAGGAATTTAGGTCTTAAGTAAAAGCAAACAGCTGAGAGAGAGAACACATGTAACAGTATTTGGATCCGGGCAGTTCTTAAAGTGACAGCAGTCTAAAAATCCTACTGTCAGTCTGTCATTCATTCTGTCATTATATTACTACTGCGAAATAAAATCACTCATATCGAGATGCATGATTTTGGTCATAACGGCCACCCCTTTCGACAGCCTCGTTGTTTATACGCTTTCAATTAAATATGTCTTCTAACGTCTGTGCCTTCATTCTATTGTTGTGTGCCACATTTGGTGCTTCCTTAAAAGTGATGCAAAGTCGAAAATTCTAGAGAGGAAATTCGAACACAAAAGTGACCCTAGACCACAAAACCAGGGGTATACACTGGGGTATATCTGTAGTAATAGCTCAAAATACATTGTCTGGGTAAGAATTATACCTTGTATGTCAAAAATCATTAGCATATTAAATAAAGATCACGTTCCATTAACATATTTTGTATATTTCCTATTGTAAATATATTATAACTTCCATTTTTGGTTATTAATATGCATTGCTAACAACTTCATTTGGATAGCCTCAAAGCTTATTTTCTCAGTATTTTGATATTTTTGGCGCCCTCATATTCCAGATTTTCAAACGGTTGTATCTCAGCCAGATATTGTCCTGTTATTTATTCAGCTTTCAGATTCTGTATAAATCTCAATTTTGAAAAATATGACTGTTTTTTTTGGTCTAGGGTCACAAATGGTTACAGTACAAACATTTAAAATGCATGGTAAAACCAGGTGAAAACCAGGTCTTTAAATATCAGGTGTAAAAACAGGGCCTCTGATGCATGTACTGAAGCCTGTCTCTCGTCATAAATACCTCACAGGTGTCTCCTCCGTTGCCTCCCTACTCTCGCTGGCCTGGGTCCTGGCTTCATACCACAAGCTTCTTCGTGACTCCAGAGATGACAAAAAGAGCATGAGCTACAGAGGCGCGCTGATCCACATCTTCTGGAGGCTTTTCACCATATCCTCACGGGTGCTCTCCTTTGCCCTCTTCGCTTCCATCTTCCACATCTACTTCGGGATCTTCGTGGTGGTGCACTGGTGCGCCATGGCGTTCTGGATCGTGCACGGCGGCACGGATTTTTGCATGTCCAAATGGGAAGAGGTGCTCTTTAACATGGTGGTGGGCATCGTCTACATCTTCTGCTGGTTCAACGTGAAGGAGGGCCGAACCCGCTACCGCATGGTGATCTACTACTTCGTGGTGCTCGCCGAGAATACGGTGCTTACTTGCCTGTGGTACGCCTACCGAGACCCGCTTATCACCGACTCCTATGCAGTGCCGGTGCTCTGCGGGGTTTACCTGACCTTCGCCTCAGGGGTGGTCTTCATGGGCATCTACTACGGGTTCCTTCATCCGATGGGACCCAAAATAAGGGTGCTAGCCAGCTCCTGTTGTGCTGAGCTTCTTTGGGGACTTCCGTTACCCCCGGAGGCCGAGCCCATGGCGCCCACCCCTGGACCGAGAGCGTCCCAACCCACTCCCAGCCGGGCTTCCATGGGGGCCTTCGGCCAACTAGACGACGCCTCTGTGGACACCTGCCTGCCCGTGTTTCAGGTGCGCTCACCCGAGCCCACCACTCCCTTGAGCCGCTACCGGCCGGAGGGACCTCTGATCAAGATCGACATGCCCAGGAAGCGCTACCCGGCCTGGGACGCGCACTTCGTGGACAGGCGCTTGCGGAGGACGATAAACATCCTGCAGTTCATCACGCCCGCCACCGTCGGGATCAGGTACAGGGACGGACCGCTGCTGTACGAGCTCCTGCAGTACGAGTCGTCCCTGTGACGTCTGCCATGTTTCGCGAAATGCATGCCATTCTGGTTTCCGTATAAATGCGTGCTTGTGTGTAAAAGAGTGTAAGCGTCAGGCGTTGCACATTTTTCTTTGACGTGAAAAGCCTCTAGAAGATGTGTATATATTTTGTATGTATATACTGTCTCTTTTTTACAATATCCGTTTAGAAATGTGTCCCCGTGAAGGGATATGTATGCGTCATGGTGTTTACAGCCAGCGGAAACCATTACATTGGAAAAATGGAGATTGGTTGACCACATCAACACCGCCTTGTGTGTGTGTGTGTGTTTAACAACTTTTATCAATCCGATCTGATATTTCAGAGCCTTTTTTTATATTTGCGTCGATCGAAATGCTCAAGTGGAGGTTTATATACAAAAAGCACCTGCTATAACCTAGATTGCATTGGTGATGCAATCAAAAGTCACTTATTTTTCAGTAGAAGCTGTTGAGTAGGAAGGTACTACAGTAGAGCCATTTGGCGACCTCTAGTGAATGAATCCCCTTTACGCTGACCTCTGCTGGTGAGAACCCACCTGTCAGACAAAATCCAAGTGGCATTCAATGTCTGTTTGCCTTAAAATCTGTATTTAGTTTGTTAAAGTGTCTTGATTATTCTATTCTTTGGTTATTAAAGAAATACCTCATTGACTCTGTATAGCACAGTTCAAATCCATTAAATCCTTTGCACAACAAGTATGGTTAATATTGCACTGAGAATCAGGTTAGATCTGTTAAGCGGGAATTTATATTAAGAATGAAATAATAAAAGCACACAGCTCTTGGGTGGTTTGACGGAAGAGGTTTGTACAGAGAATAGCACATTGAATTGGTGATTTTGAAATGACTCTTCCTCAATTCTAGGGAAGTTTTTGTTTCCCGTCTTGGCTCACACCGCAAACCAAAATCCCTCATTCTAATTTTCAGCAGCTTCAATGATTTGCTTTATTCATTGTATTAATATTATTGTTTATTCTATTTTTATAAAATGTATACATTTATTGGAATTTACCAGGTTTAGCATAATTTCACTGACCAAGTGTGAACGTGTGCAATTACGGCACGTGTCGAGACTGCGGTGTGAACATAGCGTGTGTTTTATCTCATCGGAAATAAGCACAGAAAACCCTCAACAAGGTGGCGTTGTATGACTGGTCCTCTCCATTCTTTCAACCTCTTTTCGAGCATTTAGACTGCATAGTGTGTATCCGGTTACTACTCTCATCCATTTGTCTGTTCTCGTCATCCAAAATTCCAAGTAATAAACTTGCGAGGTGCAGAAATGTGGCTGCGGTTCTCCGAGGAACCCTGACCCACATATTTTTCCTATGTGTAATGACTTAATTGTCAGTTTTTTAACGTTTATTTTATTCTAAGGTGCAACAAGATGCTAAGCTAATGGCATTTGAAGTTATCTTTGCCTGAATATACCTGAGTGTATTTACACAAGTAACCTTGGCAGAGTCTCACCAGGAGGATTTTGCGGCCGTTTGAGAAGAGGATGATAATTGCCTCAACACACAGGGCTTGCTGCCGACCGCAGCGCGAAACAAAGCCAAATCACATCCTCTACTGTAACAGTCTCTCTCTGCTATTGGTGCATCCAGCCGCCTGTCTCTTGCTGATTGGTGCTTATAGTGAAGTTTCTTGCAATCGAAGCTTGCAGTTTGTTTATTGGTGCTACTCTGATTATTTTGCCATGTGAAAACTGTGGGATGATTAAAAGTGCCCCAAATATTTTTATTTATTTTTACTGTACATCCAAAAAGTGTTAGCAATATTGTTAGCAGTAACAATAAATTAAACATGACATTTTGAAGACGAAAGATTTAAATGTTATTTTCTAGTCAAATGTACTCCAATAATTTATAAATATTAATAGCTCTCCCACACATTGGGCAAATAGCCAATTTTTAGTCTGACTGAGCTATTTTAAACAATATAAATATATATAATTTTTATTTATTTATTTTTAATAAAAAATAAATGTTAAGTATATGTGACCCTGGAACACAAAATGTCAATTTTTCTAAATTAAGATTTATACATAATCTGAAAGCTGAATAAATAAATTCCACAAATAAATTTCCATTGATGTATGGTTTAAGATTGGACAATATTTATTGAAAATCTGGAATCTGAGGCTGCAAAATAATTAGAAATAATCTCCTTTAAAGTTGTCCAATTGAAGTTCTTAGCGATGCATATTACTAATCAAAAGGAACGGTTGAACATATTTACATTAGGACATTTACAAAGTATCTTAATTGAACATTACGCTATTGATTTTTGGCATAAAAGAAAAATCTATGATTTTGATCCTTACAATGTATTTTTAGCTATTGCTACAAATATGCCCCAGCGACTTAAGACTGGTTTTGTGGTCCAGGGTCACAACATTTGTCATCTTAAATGCATTGCAGTTCACTATTGGTTGGGATTCATGTATTTCTACCTCATGTAGCCTTGTATCTCATGCAATATTTTGTTATTTCATATTTCAATGCAATATCTTAATAACAACAAAACATGCTGAACTCAACTGCATTAGTTAGTGAAACATACTTGGTGCATCTTTAACTTTGAATTGTCCGCAGCATCATGGCCTTTGCTTTTCACACAAATTCATTGCCATTTTTGACTTTCCAAATCAGAGCGAACCTGAAGCAGCGCAGGCTTGGTGCACCACATAGAGGAGATCACATATGTCCTTGACTCCATCGTGCCTGCTTTGATCCCAACAACCAGATGCCATACAGGTGCATCCAGCAGGTGAAAAGGGTTCTTGCCAGGTTGGAAAAAGAGCTTGAGATCGATCTCCAATTGGCACGCGTTTCCCCTCGGATTGCTCTTTAACACTGGGTCTCTCGACTCGGCTTCCTCCCTGGTTGCTGCTAGCCCTTCCCTCACATTAACATGTGGCTCAGGTGTATTCTGGTGCAGATATTCACGTTTTAGATTTCCCTGCAAATATAAATCTCTAGTAATAGGTCATCCTGAGGACGGTCCTCCTCCAGCGTTCATTTCAAGGCTGTGTGTGATTTCTGTGCATGTTTCGCTCATCCACTGCATTCTGGATCACTGTTGTTTGCTGGAGAAACCTGCATCTTTTCATGCTGTCATTTTGAGTTTCGCCAAAGTGTGTTTTTTTTTACATGTTTTTGATGGCTGCCAGATGTGCCGTACTACATCCATTGGTGCATCTTCACTCGTGCACATCTGTGCTGTAAATATTAGACACCTATTGGCCTCTTCCGGGCACTAATACACTGTGATTAGTTCTCCTTCTAACCAAGCAGTGAGCGTTCAGATGCATTCAGCTTGTCGAGTCCAAGCTTCCGCTGCTGAGGACTGTATTATGAAATATAAACACCTCAAACATTACTGTTGTCCTGTTAGACAGCACTTGCAATGATGAAGTCAAAATTATAATTTTTTGTTTACTCAGGCATTTTATTTTCCTCTGACAAACTTGAATATGTTGAAACTGAAATATTCATCAGCTACTGTCAGAGAATGCAAGGGCTTCCTTGATACAGACAGTATTAGACAATATTGCAGCATTCGGTTAATAATATAGGTGTATGATATAATGATGCATTTATTATTTTATATGCTGTATTATGAAAACTATAATAACGAAGCATTCAGCTAATACCGCTATTTTAAACTAGAGCCTTATTTATTGGTTCTATAGAGAACCTTTAACACCCATGGAAGAACCTTTAACATCACCAGAACCTTTCTATTGTGTAAAAAGGTTCTTTGCAGTGGAAAAAGTTTTTTTTTCTCAGATCATTACATTTATATTGGCATCAATAATGGCATCGATAGCGTCTGTGGAATCTATATATATATTCTCACTGAGATAACTGGTTCCTTTAAGAACTGCCTACTGGAAGTTCTTTGGGAAACCGAAAAAGGTTGTTCATTGGTATCGCTGTAAAAACAAATGCCTTTTGAAGGTATTTTAGAATATTAAAATGTCCTTCACGCTTATAAAAAAAATCTTTTTTTTTTTTTGTGGGACCCAAAATGGTTTTGGCCTTTGGCCTTTTGGAAGCTTTATTTTTAAGACTGAACTTGATTTCCGCAGACATCTTAAAGATGGCATCCGTTACGATGTCATCATTAGGATGCGATGTCGATAGGAATTTTCATTTGGCATTATTCCATTTTCCACCCATTTATTTTACCCTGTGGTGCCTTAAAACGTCGGTGCTTCTAACCGCCAAGGCAACCAGTTCAGCAAACAACAATGCCAGTATATTTCTATTTTGTTTTGGTTTTCTTTCAAACGTGCCAATGCAGTAAATGGAACTGTACATACACACATGTAACATAGCAGAACGACGACGTAAACATTCCAGCGTTGGCATGGTTATGTGACTGCATTGGAAGAGACGGCGTTGAAGCAGCACTAGACATCGGCCTTAATAATAACGTATTTCGAGCCGTTATGAGAGGCACACGTTAGGGCTAAAGCTGATTTCTGTATGGGATGTCCAGTACTGCTTCACCAGTGATGAGAACAATATCTTCAAGGTGCTAAAACTGAACCATATTTTGTATATTCAGTTTTAAATGTATAGATTTGTTCTTGTAAAGCCTTACCTTGTACTGATCGACGTATCAGACTGTTCATCCAAAAGAATTACAGAACAGAAATGTCTTGTATATAATGTACAGTAGAAGTATATGTTTCTGTTGTTGTGTACAGACATTTTTATCTATATTGTTTTGTTTTTGTGAGAACTGCTCGATGAATATGATATAGACATTACAGCGTTGCTCATGTATAGAATGTTTCTGGTAACCCTGTAATGCTACATTAGCAGTTAGAATAGGCGTCAACGTATGGTTTTACTTCTTTTTGTTTTGAACTCTCCTTGGCACTGAAATATTAGAGGATGAGGTATTTTTTCGGGTTAGTTTTTCACCTCATTGTGACATATTTTTTTTTTTATTGAAATGGTTTTATTTGACCTTTTCGTTGTGAATGTGTGTATTACTAAAATGGTATACAATGCGTAAATATATGAGTTTATGTTCAAGCAGGATTGTGAAAAGAAAGGTTCAGAACGACGGTAAATGAATACAAATACAACAATCAAAATGCAGATCCTCAATTCCAGACTATGCAATTTAAAAAAAAAAATTAAGTTTGATTTAAATTTTATTCTCCGTGGTTCTATTTAGTCAAGGTATGGAAAAATTGCAGGTGATTTCCAATATTTTCTATTTTTTTAGGTTCAGAGTATTACTGGTTTATGTACTTTAACTTGGACAGATATGCCAAGTGCATTTGAATAATTTCTTTTTAAGGCTTTATGATCACGACCGGTGTAACAGTAACAGTTTAAGAAGAAGTCAAACCCAAAACATAACTTTTATTAGATTAGTAAAGCTTTATATATATATATATTAGTGCTGTCAAATGATTAATCGCGATTAATCACATCCAAAATAAAAGTTTTTCTTTACATA
>JAUCNO010002940.1:0-10208 GCA_032353835.1 Enteromius viviparus | reverse complement strand
AAATACAAAAAAATCCCTAGAACTAACTGCTGTATATCGCAAATAAATCAACAATTTAAAGGAACTGTACAACTGTACAATTCACACTTCAGTTCTCCTCAGACAGAGAAACTATATAACATCCCACTTCCTCTTCTGCCGCAGGTGCTGTGTTTGTCCAGGCAGAGAATAAAGGCAGAATCTGCGTCAGCACCAGCGGTGAACAGGGTCAGGCTATCTCAAACTTCCTGTCTGTGAAAGGGCCAGGGTACTTCACGCCATAAGACTTTAACAGCCAGAGAAAACGTACCCTGCTGGGGCCAAATATTTCAGCATTTCTCTTGCTTTACGGAGCTGAATCATTTCCACTGACGTGACAGCATTGTACTCTGTGTCCCTGACAGGGTTAAAGCATATCCCAGCTGGGTTATTTCATTACCTGAAAGCTGTCACCAGAGAGTTCCCGAGTGTGAGCAACAGGCAGAAAGTTGCAGAAGTGAATTAGTGCTCGGTGTGATGCTGGGCACAGCTAAAACTGGCTCACCAAGTCATGGTCACCGAGTACATTTGAGAATGGGCAAGAAAAGAAAAACAAGATTTGTATAATGGATGGCACGTTACTTCAGATTGAATGGAACATGAGGTTTTTGGTGCCACTGTGTTATGGAGCTCCGTACAATTACTAGTTAGAAACATCTATATCTCGCAAATTCTGATCTATCAAGAGGTTTGCAGAAAAAAGAAAGCGACCCAAGAATGACAAACTTCTTTCAGATATACTGTAATCCATGCAAGGTTCATTTCATAAGAACTGAGAGTCACGCTATTGAAAACCATGAAGTAGCTTTAGCTCAATTACACAGACATTCATCACTACATCACTTCAAGCACATGAAAGCTGGAATAAAAGTTTCTCAAAGACATTTATATTAATATGACCACTAATGCACTACGAGTAGCAAGCAACATTACCAGCAATTGAGTGCTGATGAATGTTCTCAACAGACAATACTGACTTTTCATCGAGATCACTGAAAAATGAATAGAAATATGTAAATGCTTTTTAAATTGTATTACATTAAAGCAAATAATAATAATAATAAAATAAATCTGAGTAAAATAGTAAAGAAAAAAAAAAAAAAATATATATATATATATATATATATATATATATTAAAATAAAAAAGCAAAATATGAAACAATACTGAATAAATATATTTATATAATAATATTTATATATTAAATAAAAATATTTTTAAATAAAATATAATAATATAAAATAAATCTAACTTTACTTTATGTGACAACAAACCCAGTAATAAGGGTCTTTTTTATTTATTTTATTTATTTATTTTGTATGGGATTTAAACATCATCTGAAAGCCGAATAAATGTTTCAATGATACATGGGACTGTTAGGACAATATTTGAAAATACGGAATCTGAGGAGAATCTGAGAAAATCTACTTATAATTGACCTTAGTATTGCATAATACTAATCAAAAATTAAGTTTTGACACATTTATGGCAGAAAATTTTATCTGGATCTTAACATTAAAAAGAAAAGAAAAAAAGAAAAGAAAAAGAAAACAGTCTTGAACAATAAAAAGTCAAGCAGAGAGAAACAAAAAAGTGATTGCAGCAATAATTGCAGCACTGTTATTCAGTGTCGCCTATCAAATGATGACCAGATCTGGTTTCATAATGCAGGTAAGTAGTCAAACAAACAAAAAATTCACTTTTTCCCTTTAGTTCTTGACTAGATGGTTGACTTGTCTTTTGCCAACTACTCATGTACACAAAACATCTACAAAATGGATGAGAAAAATGGTCTTAATAGAGTTCTTTACACTGTACACAATAAGATCTAGAATCTGATCACCGAGCTCATTTCCTAAACATACACTGCACAAACTCAAAGAGTCGTGTCATCTTCTCGACGCCAATTTTCTGGAACATGTCATGGGGTGAACACACAATACTTGCATCCCAGCTCACCATGCACAAAAGAGACCATTACCTCGAAAACCCTACTGACAGGCCAGTGAAAAAAATCCTTTAAAGTTCTCTCGCCTCTCCAAACCAAAATGATACATCACAGCCTTCAAGTTTCCACTAGTCACAGTGGTCAAACAAATTCAATTTCAGGCATAATTAAACTCCATCTTGCATCTGAACTAACAAATCATGATTTGCTGCTTGAGTGTTAGTCTTTATTCAAGCAAACAAGCCCATCACGTTCTTATCCAATGCCATATCTGGGTTCTTAGCCCACACAAGCATTGGCAGCTTATGAGAGACCTCATCTGGTTATTCACCACGGTAAGAGAAAACGCTGGCAGATGCCCGCTCAACTGTGCTGAGCACAGCCTGATCCATGCCAGACGTCAGGCCGATGATTCATGCGAATTGCCCTAAATGGTTGCATTGTGCCAAGCTGACGCTGGCCTAGGGAATAGGTGTGGAATAGTTGTCAAATATGTCCAATAATCAGTGAATCAGATACAGCTGTCCTCTCCGGTGAATGCAAAATACTTGGCTGGGGGAAATTAAGACAGAAACAAAATGTCTGCCGTGTGGCCTAGCAAAGGACTGTTTCAGGGTTGAATATTCAATTCTGGCTTTTGTGATCTCTAGGACATACAAATGGAGATATTTAGATAATCACTGTTCAGTTTATTTAAAAAGATCATTTTCATTGAACACCATTATGTTTGGTTCTATTAATTTTAGAAAATATTATTGCTTAAGCGGGAGAGGTAACAGCTGTAGATTACGCACATGTGCATGCTTCCCTGCAATTTCCCTTTTTACCCGGATGTAAACAATTACGACAAATAGGATAAAGCTTGTGTATGCGGTGCGTTGAGATATTCTGTTAAATAGCGGAAGATATAATTCACAGGAGAAGAGTAAATTATGTTATTTTTGTTTTATTTGAGCAAAAAAGTATTCTTCCTGCATCGCAAAAGTGAGGTTGAGTCACTGATTTCACATGTGTGACTGTGACATGTTTTTGCTCACAAGGGTGAGTAATTAGTGACAGAATTTACATTTTTGGGTGAAGTAACCCTTTGACAGTTTTTAAATGTGAATGGATCAGACATTATGAATATTATTATTATAAGAATCTTTAAATTGTTGATGGACGTGAATTCATTACAATTTGAATGTGGACAATTGGTGTACTTGTTGTCCACTAACCCACTAGTTTAGTAGTAAGGCTGACTAGTTCATACGTGATTACAAATCCTACAGATCCTGGACTACAAAACCATAGTCATAAGGGTAAATTTTGTGAAACTGAGGTTTATATTTGTATATTAAAAGCTGAATAAAAAAGCTTTGGTCGAGATACAACTATTTGAAAATCTGAGGGTGCAAAAAAATCTAAATATTGAAAAAATCCAACACAGCCTTACGAGCAATTCGTACATATTCGTACGAGTTGCCAAATTTGTGCCAATTCGTACTAATCACGTGATGGGTAGGTTTAGGGGCGGGGTTATGTTTAGGTCATTCGTACAAATTCATACGAATTGACATCTCGTAAAATACGTACGACTTAGAATAAATCGTATGAATTTGACGAGTGAGGTCATACAAATTCGTACGAATTAGCCACCTCGTAAAATACGTACGAATTGCCATGAGATCAGGTTGAAAAATCACCTTTAAAGTTGTCCAAATGAAGTTCTTAGCAATGCATATTACTAATTAAAAATAGAGATCTCGTATTTTTCCAATAGGAATATTACAAAATAGCGTTATGGAACATGATCTTTACTTCATATTCTTACGTTTTTTTGGCACAAAAGAAAAATTTATAATTTTGACCCATACAATGTATTTTTAGATATCGCTACAAATATATCTGTGCTACTTGCGCTCCATGGTTAAATGTGGATTTTTGTTTTCTCTAATTCTGTCATTAATTACTCCCCTTCATGTTTTTCCAAACCTCACTCATCAAAAACAAATAATATTTTTGATTAAATCCTAGAGCTTTCTGACACTGAATAGACAGTAATACAACGGACACATTCAAGGAACAAAAAGATAGTGAGGACATCTTTAAAATAGTCCATGTGACATCAGTGGATCAACTGAAATTTTAGGAAGCTACAAAAACACTTTTCTCTCAGATTTCATCAAAAATATCTAAATGTGTGTTTTGAAGATGAGCGAAGGTCTTATGTGTTTGGATATACATGAAGGTGAGTAATGACACAATGACAGAATTTTGGGTAAACTATCCCTTTAAGTCTAGATTGATGCCATTTGGCACTGAATTTATCAGTGCTTCATGTTTACCAGTCCAGCTTTTAGCGGAGAAGTATGAGGGTGGAAGCTGATCAGGAACACTGCGACACGACGTTGCAGGCTTTGTACAGCTGATGTGCAATTCATATGGGACGATGTCGAAAACCCAATTCTAGTTGACATTACTGAGAGAGGCTTCTGACAACAGCCTCTGTGATGAATACACCCAGAGATGAAAACATAACCTCAGAAGGCCTGAGTCTGTTCACACCTCCTGTTTTGTCCCATGCTAAGCCGGAGCAGGAAGTGAGCTCTGTAATCTCACCCCCCAATGTGTCGCTTGCCAAGATAACACTAGATGCCAAACTGCTGTTTGTCACAAGTCACATCCGTTTACATCTCCTGGTCCCTTCAGTCAACAAAAAACTGCTGAACGGATTGTTTTTTTCCAATTTCAACAAGAGAATCTCACAGATCTTTGTGAATGCTAATGCTACATGCTTCATAAACATCAGAGAGAGAGAGCTTAACTTTTATTAACCTTTTATCAGCAAACTGTGGGCGTCTGTGCACTTCTCGTGGGTTCCTGTACACATTTAAGACATCTATAAAAATATATACACTTTGTAAAACTAGCCACAAACAACAGATGTGTTGAGACACTAAAGCAATGGCTAGTAGAATTTCAGCTTTGTCATGGCAGGAATAAATGACATGTTAAAGTGTATTAAAATAGTAATCAGTTCTCGGAAATGCTTTTAAAATATTCACATCTCCAAAGTGTTGCAGTCAACAAAATGCTGAACAGTTTGTCTTTTGCCAGTTTCAACAAAAGAATCACATAGGTCTCTGCAATGCTAATAGCGCTAAGAGAGCTAATCTTAACTCCTTTTATCAGCAAACACACACACACACAAGTACAACTGCATGCTTCTTAGAGGTTTCTGTGCACATTTGAGAAGTTTAAAATAAATATCGTAGCCACAAACAATAGCTGCATTGTGACACTGAGGTAATAGTTCCTAACTTTGCCATAATTTACAAAAAAAAAAAAAACATTTATTAGAAATATCTGTTAGAATATTTACAATATTCACATATCCACAAAAAAGATTGCTGAACGGATTAAAAGAATCACACAAATCTCAGTGAATGCTAATGCTACATGCTATGTAAACAGTCCAGAGAGAGCAAAACTTCCCGCCTTTTATCAGAAAACTCAAAAAAAAGTTTAAATCTGCATACTTTTCAGTTTTCCTGCACACATTTGAGAGGTTTAAAATAAATATAAGGTACACAAACAGTTGCTGGTTTTGTCTGTTTCTGAAGTAAATGGCCTGTAAATAAAGTTAATTTGATGAAAACATGCTTTTAAGCATAAGTATTCTATATAACCAGTCATTACTGAGTATTGTCTAATTTTACAGTCAGTAAGCCACAAATATGAGCCTGAAGTAATCATAATCGTATTATATTATCAGTACAGTACTGTAAAATGGCTTGTGCTAAGAGCATTTCCCAATGAACTCTGCTTTCACAGCTTCATAACCACTTTTTCCTCCATGTCAAAATATGATTTAAAATGGACACAAGGTTTCACAAAACATCAGACTCCTTGACCTACATTATGGATATTTCCTTTAGAAAATTTCTAAAGTCTGTGATGAATTCGATGGAAGCAAATGTGACCTTTTCACACATTGTCATTTCCATTTCAAAGGGCTTGCAACACCGCTGTATTTATATCTATGCAATACTGCATTACCATATAAATGAAACTGACGAAAGTGCCCATATTTAGAAGACGTCCAATCTTAAAGGTGAGTTCTGCCGCTTTCTAACCGTGCGGTGGACTTTATGGAGGTGCATTTGTGAATTTGTTTGCTAAACTTTGAGCTTTTGAATACACTAACAGTAAGAAATTGAATAAAACTACAAGGTTATTTATCTAAAAGCACAATGCATACATTAATGTTGCTTTCCGACTGCACCTACATCACTTTCAGCGATGTGTTATTGAGGATGTTAGATCAGCGCTAAAGGCATTGAACGCTCTCCCACGTACATAAGAGCTGTCACCAAGCAACAAGCTGCCCTGAAACTGTTATACAGGCCCCCCACACAGGAAGCAATACCCTAAAGCTGAATTTGTGCATTGTTGAAGTGAAATCTAAATTTGTCATGGTAATTTGTGAGGGCTCATGGGAAAACAAACACTGAATGGGTTCAATAAGAGTGCGGGATCACATTAGTGCACGTGTTGTGACATTTAAAGGGATAGTTCACCCCAAAATGTACATTTATTTAATCACCTGTATTTCCTACCTGTATTTCATCTGTGGAACAAAAAGGAAGATAGTCTGAAGAATGTGTCAACTGCTTTTGTCTATAAAGTGAAAGGAAAAAAAATATTTGCCACAAGAAAAGGTCGGGTATGTACTATGATTACAATTATTTAAGTTTGTGTCTCAACCCCATCTCCTCTTCTCTGATCTATAAAATCACACAAAAGGTTCATAAAACCATTGTGGGAATTAATATATTGGTTGCACATATTAGAAATCAATATCGTGTTGACCAGCTCCTCAAACAATGTTACTCATTATACAACACTTAGCAATATCAAGCATTTGTTTTTTTTTTTTGCTTTTTTTTTTTCGTGAAATACCTTTATGAGCTTAAATCTTTGATAACAACTACATAGGTCGAATCTCTACCTCACTTCCCCAACTCTCTTGTCTATAAATAACCAAGAGTTCACAAAAACCACTCTTGCACAGTTCCAGACTTGGAGCCTATAACTTCAGGAGATCATGTCTTTATCATCCACAGGCTTGTTATGAGGTCACTGGAGGAATAAATCCTGGTTCGGAAGAAAAGAGCGAGTCTCCTTTAACTGGCTGCCCACTGATCTACCTCAATTCTCTGAGCATCCTCTCTCATACAGTTAGCATGCCTGATCAATAGCACACCATACAGAAGCTCCTGTACACATGACTGGAGATAAGGAGGAGGCCACGCGACGGAGGAGACCCTGGTCTCTCGGCGAGGAAATCAGGTCACCCTCGGTTGTGAGGAAGCTGCGAGGAGAATCGATCATTCCTTGACTGTGAATAGAGTGTTGATAAGCCAAGAAAGAGAGCTCTTAAATAGGGACGGCCACAGGGTCGACCTCTGTATTGGTTTTACACATGTAAATACTATCTAGATGGGAACAGCAGGGGAGATATGGCGATATTCGGTAGATTAAAACATGCTGGCATTTGTCTTTTTCATTTCAGCACTCAATTCCAAGGGCAAAAAGGTGACTGCTTTAATGTGTGTGGCTCTGCTGGACAAGATGGTGACTGAACTTTCAGGAGGGGAGAAATAGCCTGCTTACAGATGCCCAAGGCAAGCATGAATATTCTAGTGCCAAATGCAGGGACCTGCTACACTGATATTACAGCAAAAGGTCATATATAACCCACAGGCTATGATGGAAAACTATATATGAAATATAATATCATAAAAAAATAATAATAAATACAATGAAGTGAATATTTGTTTGCCGTTAACCATTAAAACATATATATTTAATATACATAATGATATTTGTTATCACATAAATATAATAATAATAATAATAATAATAATAATAATAATAATAATAATAATAATAATAATAATAATAATAATAATAATAATACATACATACAATTGTGTGAATATATTATGTTTGGAACATTGCAAATAATAATAATTAATAAAAAATAATAATTAAATATTTAAATTTAATTTATTTCCATACATATACTTTTATATAATTCCAGTCAACCATTAAACATAAATATTATGTTGGCCAAACCATCAAAACAAGAATCAGGATCATCGACTAACTATCACTTGATAAGATCATAGTATACAAAATTATATTACATATTCAGTAGATAGATACCAAAAAGGTTATTTACTCCTAAATAAAAAGGAATAAACCAATTAATTAAGATGAGAAGCATTTATTCTATGATTGCCCTTTATATATGAATTTGCTTAAGAAATATTGGTTACACTTTATTTCGATTGTCCATTTAGACATTCTACTAACTGTAAGTAACTTTGTAACTACATGTCAACTACATGTCAACTAATTCTCATTAATTCTTAACTACATGTCTACTAACTCTCAGAATGGACTGTTAGGGTAGGTTTAGGGTGAGTAGAATAAGTTGACATGTACTTCTCATACAGTTTCTGATAGTCAGTATGTAATATGTTGTGGAGTCATCAAAATAAAGTGTTAGGAGATATTAAGCAGAGTTACTACTGTTAGTAGAATATCTAAAGTGGACTGTCAAAATAAAGTGTTACTGAAATATTTAAATGACCTTGTTCTTGTTGGTGATGTCTGTAATGATGTGTACATACATTCCATAAAACTGCAAGTTCCTGCCATAAAAGTAAATCAAATTTACAGCCCCGACTTTATACAAACCTACAAACAAATGCCCTAAAAAAATGTTCCTCGTCAAACACTTATGAGATCACATAACACAGAATGAGCAAAGGTGCCTGAATCACAGATAAAACGAAACAAAGATATATATTTTTTTTTCTTTCTTAAATTCAACATTTTGAAAGTAATTAAGTAATCAGCACACTGTGCATGTGTGTACATACTTGCCATTAATGACCCCGTCAGGGTTGAGCATGGGGATGATTTTGAAGATGTAGGCCTCTCTCAAGCTCTCAGCTACAGGATCACTGCTGCACAGGAACTCCAGCGTGCCCTTCAGTACCCAGCTGGCATTGCTCTCACCTGGATGAACCCTTGCTGTCAGCACAACACATGGCCGGTTACCTAGAAGAATCAAGAATACGAAAAATAAAAAAGGTTGTAACATATAAACATTTCGCTTAATGATTCACTTATGCAGCTAATACCTGTAAAAGATAACATGAGGCACGAGGAGCTTTATTGTGGATTGCTCATGTTTTAAACAGGAGAAAGCTGCTAAATCAGTGTGACGCTTCGCTGTCACAACATTACACGGCAATTACGCCATGTCAGGTTTTCAGTCGACGTCTCCCTCGACTCGTTTCATCTGGACGGGTAAATTATATCACCTTGCTGAGCAAGTTTACAAAGCCAAAAGAGATGGACAAAGCTTATCAAAAACACATTAAAATTTAATTTAGCTTGACTATTATGGCCCTGGCTGCCGCCCCACAAAAGACGGCAGAAGGGGCGACTAATTTGTGTGATTCTGGTATTGATGATTTCATAATGAGTTTCTGCATGGCCTCTGTTTATGCGCTCTTTCACCGGCTCCGTTTCATTTTCTGTATTTAATTGAATATGAATACGTCCATGCAATTAGGCTGGAGTGATTTCTTTTCTTTTTTGAACCATAAAATGAGATAATGCCATTATTGCTGCCTTTTGCCCTAATAATGAATGGCATACGCTCATTGTGAATAGCATGTGACCTACAATTTTGCATTCAGCTAAAGGGTCAATGAGAAATAAGGAGAGTCAAAACAATAAAAATAAAATTATTTTGAAATAAGAAATTATTAATTTATATGAGTTTAATACATTGTATAAATTTTTTTTTAAATGGTTTTGCACACATTTTAAGTTTGTGATGACTGTAAAAGTGTATAGAATTTTTTGTTTTAAGCTGTTTGTTTTCTTGTTATTTTGTGATGAATATCATAAAGTCATAAAGTTCATACAAAGTCATATTTTGAATAGACAATAGAAGGCTATTACACTTTGACATTTTTTTTTACTTTAATAAATAAAAAATCCATTATATATAATATATTGTGGCAAAGTTACAATTTAAGTTGCACTTAAAAAATAAATTATATATATATATATATATATTGATTTTATTTATTATTATTGATTTATGTGTAACTTTGCCACAATATACATAATCTACTATACACAAGTTTAACATGTTCACAGACTGATACAAT
>JAUCNO010002939.1:0-10209 GCA_032353835.1 Enteromius viviparus | reverse complement strand
TCACCTACATCTTGGATGCCATGGGGGTAAGTAAATAAACATCAAATTTTCATTTTTGGGTGAACTATCCCTTTAATTAAAGTTTCCTTGTTGAATTACAGTATCTGGTAATTTTCCCATGTTTTCTATATCGTTCTTTGAAAATCTTGCTTTAAGTTACATTGCAGTTTCATCTGATCAGTCGGAATTCTTTTTGTTGTCATTTTGTTTTGTTTCTAGGTTGTTAAAATCAAATGTTCTCAGCCGGTTTTGCTTCAGGATGCAGACTATTGTACAAAACACTTCTTACAGCCATACAACTCATTACATTACCATGAATCGCACAAATAGCAACTCTTTATTTACGGTCTCTTAACTGTATGCGCTTTCTAGCATGCATATTACTAGAATATTTGCCATTTATTTATGTTTTTTAGTTTCTGTTTTGCATTTTCATTTCAATTTCTGATACACATGAATACTTTTAGTTGCATTAGTAGTAGTTAGCATAGTTTTACCCTGCTTTTTAAAGATCGATACAGCTTTAACAAACCCGAGTACAATTTACACTTCTTTAGAATTTACAGTTCTTCTAAAGAAATAGCGACTAGAAAAGTTGGTGTAATTCATTTTTAAGAGTAGGACACTGAATATCTGCCAGCTGTCAAGCAGATCAGGCCATATTAACAGTAAAGAACAGCTTCAATATTTCTGTACTTGCACTTCAAAAAAAATAATAATAATGCTAGATTACTGACTGACTCACAGTCCTTCAAAGCCATATGTAAAGCCATTTAGACCGTATTTTACCTGGTCACTCTCCGAGTAAGGGTTGTTAAGCACCGTAGGCATGTTGTCCTTTCTCCAGAGGTCATCAAACACTCTGTCATTATCCGATGCCAGCTGGGCGTTCTGTCCATTTCCCACACCAAGGTCTCTGAAAGTCACAAACAGCTCAAACATCAGCCAGACGAAAACATGCCGGGAATATGTACAATCACAAAAAAATATTCAAGGATATATTATCAATCAATGATTATTTTTTATCTAATGTACTTTTATTACTTTGCACACTTTTAAATTTAAGCTATAAACTGAAGGGGTTAGTCCCAAAAAAAATAAAAAACTCATTAAAAACATGGCTCAGATTCAATGCATAGAGATTGAAACTACTATTGGAACTAATGATGACAGAATTTTCATTTTTGGGTGAACTGTTCCTTTAACTACAATTTCTCTAAAACATTAATATTTCAAGGCTACCAATATGAACTTCATCTGTTAAAGTGTTTAATTCCATTTTAAGTTATTCCATAATTCATTTTAGTGCTAGTCCCCAGATACTTAAACAATAAACAATGCAATCCGAAGTACAATGCATTATTAAAAAGTGTAAACAATCACTTACAGAACATTTTTTTCTAGCTGCTGTTGATGGACTCATAGTAACACATTTATCACAAATGTGAGAAGAGTGAGAGAAGCTTGATTTGTTTTGAATGAAACGCTGCCATCAGCAGTCGGATTAATATTTCAAGCCTAATTATAATTTGTTTAGTTCAACAAGTGGCGTTAGTTTGGGGTGGGACTATCTCTTTAACTGACCAATGGCAAAAAGGGGGAGGGAGGGGGGGGTGAGTTCTGGAACAAAAATCACTTCATGTTTAAGCACCTTAAAATGTGAACAGCAGCTGTTTGTGAACTACAAGGATAAAACTAATCAGTTTCTGCAATTGTATGGAATTTATTTGATCATCAGTATATAGACGGTAACTTTCGTCCATTTAAACAATAAAGCAATACTATTTTTACATTTATGTCATGACAAAAACAAGACATGAATATTGTGCGACAATGTCTGTTTGCTCTATCGAGTGATCCGTAAATCATATTCCCAAATAAACGAAAATGAGAGACAGATAATCGTCAACACAGACTTTTAATTAATCTACAGTAATGGTGGCCAAATTTAACACTCGCTGAACTCTGGCAAGAACTGTGATATATCGAGCAGCATTTAAAATAATATAATAAATTGTATTAATCCATAAAAGGAACCGTCAATATTGATTTCATTCTCTGCCCTTCAGCCAAACTCTTTGCCATGCCCTTCGTTTTCTTTTCTTTTTTGTTTTTTCGCAAAGCCATTGCTGCCACAAAGAAAAGGATATCTTCCTCAGAGGTCATGTTTTTGGCACGGAACTTCGTGAATGTGATTGCCTTGGAAATCGGCAGGCTTTAAAATCATGCCGTGTGCCACTGCGTCCGTAGACAACGTGACTCGTGACGTGTGCGTGGCCATACGGTCTTCCGACTGTCCGAATTCGCACCGTGTACCGTCGCCTTTAATGTTAAAGACTTTTGCTGGGATAAGACTACATTGAGAAATACTCAGTGGAATAAATAGTGTGCCAACTAAACCATACTCCACCACTAGAAAACTAGACGCTAATGTAGACTCTACAATCATGTTTGTACTGTGAGTTCTTCCTTTTAATATTAAAACTGATTTCTAAGCACTGGATGTCTTCCAGATTTGTCTGTTGTTTACAAAATTAAACCATTAATGTTTCTGAGAGAACTCTTCCCTTGAGTCAATAGTGCTCATGTAATTTTCTGTAGTGTTGTCTTTACTCATGAGCTACCACTTGAAGCTTTCAGAACATGATCTTTCTGGGAACAAGTAAAGTCAGGTTAGTGGACTCATCTTTGCTTTTTAAATGCCAGTGGTGAATTTCATCCTAGGGCTCGGTAGCCCTTCTAACCCTGAGTTTCACGCCAAATCTGCTTCGCTTAATTCAAGCCGACAAGCCCGAAATCTTTAAAATTCCTTTAGATGCAAAGAAAACTGATTAAGCGCTACTTAATGCTCAAGCATTGTGGTGATGTCATGAATATGTGTTGAAGGCTGACACAGAAGAGAAGAAACTGTTGAATAAAGTCATTATTTTGTTTTCTTTGCACACAAAAAGTGTTCTCATATATTCACAACATTACAGTAGAACCACTGATGTCACGTAGGCTATTTTTACAATGTCTTTGTAACCTTTCGGGGCCGTGAATATGTCTGTTGCATTGCTGTCTATGCAGGGTCAGAAAGCCCTCAGATTTCATTAAACATTTCAATTTGTGTTTCCGAAGATAAACAAAAGTCTTTGAACGACATGAGAGGGGGCTTATATAGGGGGCTCGCTACCATTAGCGTTTATTTCAGTTGTGCGTATTGGTATGTTTTCAGTGCTTTGCACAAAGACATCACTCACCTCTCTACCTGCACTTCGACATCCCTCCTCTCTGTAGCTCTCTGACCTTCTCCATTGATCTCTTTTTTGCTGTTCTTGATGAGCTTCAGCACTGGCTCGATCTCCTTCAGCAGGTCGTTGTTTTCCTCCACTCCGTTGAGAAGAAGAGCTGAATGGCCTCCTTCTCTGAGCAGAGAGTCCTGAGACAGTAGGGGAATCAGGGGTTTGCTCTCCCGTGGGTCTTTTCTGGGAGTAGAGGAAGAGGACAGGTTCTCTATGGCCCTCAGCTCTTTGGTCATGTTAGGGCTGAGGGGCGAACATCGTTCGCACGGCCTGCTCTGAGCGGGAATAACGGGCTTGGTGACTCGAACCGTTTTGGGTTTCCCATCACTGCTCAGCGTGGTCTCCAGGTGAGTGGTGAAGCCCTCAGGTCCGCGGAGGATGAGGACGGCGTGGCTTTCAGGTGACACGTTCTTCAGCGTCTCGAGTGCACGTTCATAGCTCAGGTCCACCAAAGGCTTGTTGTTCACGGCCAGGACGATGTCTCCGACCTGGACCAGCCCACATTCCTCTGCCGCCCCACCCCGGATGAGGTCAGAGATGATGACCGGCGGCTTGCACACACGTTGTTTGACCAGAAAGCCCAGCCCACCAATCTTTCTTTTGAAGAGGCGCACTGAGATGATGTTGGGCTGCAGCTGACACACGCTGGGCTCAAATTCCTGCATTGTGTCTTGCTGTGCGTCAGATCTGTGATTGAGTTAAATATGACAAAGAGAATGACATGTCAGATGTGTCAACCACGGCAGGCAAAGACATGAAGAAATGCAAGACAATACAGACTAGCAAAATTCACTTTTTCTCTCTACTAATGGCATCCTGTGACATTTAAGGAAATATTCAGATTGTTAATTAAGCCTAACTACGCAAGCATTAAAAATTTGTTTTAAATGCCCCTATTATGGATTATGAAAGGTTTTTATTTTTGTCCCAAACAACAGGTTGACATGCATGCAAGGTCAAAAAAAAAATTCTTATAATGTGCTTTATTTTTTACCTTATTTGTTCAACGACTCCAAAACTGTTTGTTCAATGATTAAGTTTTTCTAAACCGCTCTTTCTATGCAGTGCTTGTGAGCTTTTAACACTCCAAATTGGCATCCAGTAGCCAAAAATGAATTTGCATTTTCATTCTGACCAACAAATGGGCAATATGCTAAAGTTTCATTCATCAACATGTAATGACTTAATTAGGACTCATTTTAAAATTGACTCATTTCAATGATTCAGAGTCAACTCTTTCTTTTAAAACAACTTCATACACAGTGCACTTTTAAGACTGAAAATGTGCAATGTGCTACACACTGCATGAAAGGTAATTTTCACTTTAAAGGAATAATTTGACCAAAAATAATTGATTTTAAATGTGTATGCTGTAATTTTTTTTATGGAACAAAAACAGCATGAAAGTAGTTTATACGTCTTACATTCTATATTCAATGCTTAAAAGTCTAACCAATCTGAATCACAAATCAGACAGAAAGATTTGTTCACAAATCAAACTGATCTGGTGTAAATCACTGACTCGGGTTCTTGAATTATAAGCTCACTGGAGAGCAAGATTTTCTGAAGAAAGTTAATACATTTTAGCAGATTTCTGATCCAAAACTAAAACACACTGAGATTCTTCTAAATTCTGTTGTTGTGTTCCACAGAAATAATATAACAACAGAATACAGGATTGGAGCGACACGAGTGTGTAAATAATGACAGAATCTTCTTCTTTGGACAAATTATTGCTTGACTTTGAATGCAAGGCATTATTTGTAAAAAAAAGAGTCATTCAGCTGAAACCTTCACAATATTTTTTGTTAACAATTTTAATGATTGAGTGGTGACTCATATCATAGTGTACAAGCTGTGAACGTAGACCTTAATTCACTCTTTTCTTTCTGTTGACAAGCCAGTAGCATCACGCTCAGTCTCAACTGAACGTTCATGCAAGAAACACTTATAATCTCAATTCCTCCTGCATCTCGCCTTTCTTGGCAGCATGAAACGCATATGGCCTCGTGTGAACAACTATTGTCCAATTCTGTCAAAATGCGACATTACTAATTCAGATTTAGTGTCACGGAGAGAATCATTATAACTGCAGGGAATGTTTTGTATTAAGAATCAGCAAAGGCACAGATAACTTTCAGCTGCACTGCATGATATTCACAGCATGATCTATTAGTGTCTTGTTTACAAGAAACTTGCATTCAATAACTGAGTAACTATTTGTGAATGATAAAATAAAATACATTTTTTAATAAATTTTACTGATATAACAATGAGAAAATTATGGACTCTGCGTCTCGAAGCTCTTAAAGAGGCACATTGCGATTCTCATTCAGTATTGACATTTTGGTGGTAGTGAAAATGTGCTTCAGTGTTATTAATTTGAAATATTATTTCACTTGACTAAAGCAACATTACCTCGTCGATAAAAGCAATTTATCTGTCAGATCAGGTAGAAACAGCTCCTGCTTTTCCAAACAGACATGGATTGGCGAATCTTGTGACATTGTTCTAACAATAGACATCACATTACAACGACATCACATTATCAACATTTTAAGTAACAGATGCTTCGCGCACACATTGTGTGATCAGTTTATATTTTATAAGGCTAAATTAATTTAATATTAAATCAGTTTCACATTAGAAAAATTATTAGGTAAATCTATAGATATCAAAATAAATAATATAACAGTGTGCATGCTTCAGCCAGCGTAAGTTGCCTTAACGATTAAAACACGTTGACAATTCTCAAAAACTTCACATACGCAAATTCCTTTCAAAACAAACAAAAACACACGTGCATGAGCTACTGTATGTCTGTATGCAGGAGTTATCAAAAGCACTGACCTGCAGCCATGCATGCGTGTTCAACAGGACACACCAGTTGCTCCTGAGCATGAGACTGTTTGCAACTCCACATGCCCATTTCACAAATCCCCATCGTTAAATACAGCATGCAATTGCCAAAGCACGTGAAAACAATGCTAAAATATACTTTCGACAGTAAAAGAAGCAACGCAACTTACCTCTCCACTTTGAAAAGCTGCAAATATCGCCTCAAACAGTGTGGTTATCCCCTTGCCAATATTCCGGAAGGTTGACACTTTTGTCCTGATGTCCCACTCAGAAGACGCGTGGCATGTCTGAGCGAGCCGCTGTATAAACACGCAGCGCGTGAGAAGCTGTGCTCTCCTGCCGCTCCACTCCGGTACGCGAGCATTTATTCCGAGCGGACTGCTGTCATTCTGTCATCCATCCCTCCCGACGCTCTGCCTCCCTCAATGGGAGGGTTTTTACAACCCCAGAGCTTTGGCATCTATGGGAATGAGTGATATGCGCACACTGATATTTTATAATAGACAAGATTATGCCTGAAAATTAAAGCAGAAATGAACATTTCTATATTTGAAGGGGAACCGGGGAGGATTTTAAAACCATCAGTTTCAGTTTCACCTATAAACCTGTATTATATATACCTAACCAGCTGTAAGTAATAAGATAAAGTACAAAAATATAGCATTTAGAGGACTATATCAGTCTCTGCTTTGATTTTTATTTATTTGGTTTTTTTTTAGCCTGTGCATTTTCCAGTTGCATTTATTTGTTTGTTTGCTTGTTTTTGGATTGGTTGATTAATTAATTGCATTTTCAAATTTTTAATGGTTTTGTTTTCCATTGCTGCAACTCTGGTAGAGTGTATGTTGTATTATGTACGGCATGTTTCGTTTAAATATATTCCATCAAAAACATATAGCCCAACAAATCAGCAGATATTGCAACAAAATGTTATATCACTCCATGATTTACCCTGTACATGAGAAAAGAAAGGAATTTATGAATGTTACAGCCTTTTAAAATGTTGATTATTAAATTAATACGTAAAAATCAATGTCTCAGTATCAGAGATCAATGCTGAATCAACATCAAAATGTGTTTTATTTTTAATTTGGCTTTTATTTAAAAACAAGTGTTTGGTTTACTCACAGATTAATTGTTACATTTATTTTTAAAATGCTCATTGTTCATTATAAACCACACAATCCTGTATTATGCTGTAAAAAGACAGCTGTCTTCCAGCAAAAATGTGTTTATCTTTGTGGACCTTCAAAGTTTTGTGTCAAAGGTTTCCTGCATTACATGGCCAAGCAGCAGATAAAAACTCTCTAATCTCTAATAGAAATATGTCATTTCAACACTGAACTGGTTTAACCTCAGGATACCAACAACTTTAACACAGCTTCTACACATTGCATCATAAAGTTTAACGTGACAGAATATTAGCTTGAGCATACACCCACACAAATCACAATGGCATGTTTTCACTCAGTAAGAGGTTAAAGCACTAGGTCATAGTTTGTTAAAGTTTTTATTTTTTTACTCTGTCTATGTGTTGCACTGAATAAACCTCTCGATGCAGCCTGACAAACTGAATGTAGTCGTCGGAACCGGTTATAATGAATTTGAATTAAGGTTTTTGGTGTCAACATTAGTCATGTATGCATTGCAAGCGAGATGATTTTCAGAAGCTCTAATGTTATTTTACAATGTGTCATCCAGACAGACTCTTCATTTAAACAGGCAGCATAAACAGACGAATATGAATTTGTGCCGCAGGAGAAGAGACACGTTTAACAAACTCCAGACTGACCACTGACTCACATCAGACAGAACGTATGATTGCTTTATTAAACAATAAAATAAACTTAGGAGAATAAATAAATAATGTGCATTAATAATGCATGACGTGTGAAAGAGTCATACAGAGAAAAATTGTAAATCATAAAAAATGTATTTTTTATCAAATAATTTAAATAAAGTAGACTTGTGAGAACATTGAATGATTTTTGAATGGATTTATTTGTATTCATTTATTCATTCGTTAACACCATATCATGAGCAATAAATAAATAAATAAATAATACTTAATAATACTACTTAATGAATAATAATACTAAAATAATACACATATACTGCAAATAGCAACAATAATAATATATTTTTAAATAATAAAAAAACATTGAATAAAAACATTTGAATAAAATGCTTTAATAAAAAGAAAAAACATTACAATTAAAATTAGAATAAAAACAATTTAAAAATGGACATTCTTTTAGAACATGTTTAAATTATCTTCTTTCTTTCAATGAATATGAATATTTCAACATCTCATATTTACAAACTTGTCATATCTATTCTCAAATAATTACAATAACTTCTTCATGTTTGGTAATGTTTTACTCATCTATGAAAACTAAATTATATTTAAAGGCACCTCATCATGTTGACTAGCTGTAACCTTTTTTCATTCAAACACATGAATGAACAGGAAAAATGTGAGAGGATTCTGCTGTGCACGAGCGAGTGCATGGGAGATTTTCAGTCAGTGACGTGAACAAATGCAAACACACACACACACACACACACACACACAGCCTGCCGGCCTGGTCGAGCCATTATGTCAGTCACTTCCGACTTGAGTGCTGCCATCTGCCCCCTAATGAAACCGTGCACTGTGGCTTATCACACACACATACACACTTTCTTCTTACACCCATCTAATTCACACACACACACAGACACAGCAAGCAAACACATGAACTCTCTCGATGAAAGCTGCAGAAATTCAAGACTTTTAGCTAAAATTACAAAAGTTACTATTTTGGCGTTTCTTTTTATAACCATCTTTTGAATTTTCTGGGGGATTGTGGGTAGTGCTACATTGCAACACATTGCCAGTTCTTGTTTGTGTAAAGGCGCAAAGGTATATAAAGTATACAAAATTAGATCACGCACGCATCATAGAGCCATAAAATAGAATTTTTTCTCCTTTTGTCTCACACAGGTAAACTTACACACACACTAATGCAGCAATATTTTAATTGCTTAGGTATGACCAAAACATAATCACTTCTGTCTGATTTTACCTCTGGTTGCCATGGAAACTTTTTCATTGTTGGTTACGTCGTTCTTTCTCATACAGAGTCAATCTTCAACACAGCAGATTTCCAGTTTGGAGAACAAACATTTTTCTTGTTTACCCTTTTATTATTATTTTCATTCTGATAATTTGATTCAGAGTATTTATTTATTTTTTATGGAGAGTTTTCACTGACGAGGTGCATGCTCTTGTTAAGTTGGCTTGAAAATCTAACTTACTGATATACTATTTAAACTTATTATTATTATTCTTCTGTGCCAAATTTCTACACGCAGCTCCTCCTAGAGCTATAAAGCTATACGCCTATGACCACCAAACACAGCCCAGACCTTCAGACTGGTCTGACTCTGTGTACTATATCTCTCCAGACGGATTTTGACTTATGGTTTTCCTAAATATTACGATTAAAACTGGAAAAAAGTCCTATAGACTCCCATTCACGGAAAGTTTAGTTTAGAGCTAAGACCCTGCCAGTTTTTAAATGACAAAATTCAAATCTAAACACACTGCGGCCAATTAGACTCAACTAGACCTCCCTTCAATGTACTATTTCTAACCCATTTAAACTCCTTTAAGCTTCCACTCTATCTACTACTATTTGTAATCTATCTAAATCATGCTAACAACATGCTAATCATGCTTCTATCTTTCTAATAATACTAAAATCATACTGTTAACTTGCTAATCATGCTATTGAAATGCTAATCATGCTGGAATCATGCTAGTAACTTGCTAGTCTCAGCCTCAGACGTCACGCCCACCGAACGTTGGCTAAACGTCTGATGCATATAGACCCATTTACTGTTTGTACACAATGATGACGTAGCAACGTATGCGCGCGCATATTGGCCACGGAAGTATAGCGAGAATCAGCAGCGTGTCAAGCTACGCGAGCGGATTAAGCAACACAGAGAAAATTATTTGGAAAAGTTGACTTTATCAAATGGTATCCATCTACCAGATCCGTGTATTATATTGGAGTGG